>JAUCMX010000015.1:3630705-3865705 GCA_033459395.1 Hemibagrus guttatus | reverse complement strand
TCTGTGAAGAGATGTAACCAGATAGTGGAAGTATGTCGGCAGTTTTGGAGGACAGGTTGCCTTTTATTCTAACCATAGTGACAAGAGTGGTGTAATAGAGAGACCTCCAAGGTGCACATGTGTACAAGTCGAGAAGAAGAGAGGGAACAATGGCTGCATGACAATGGGATTCATATCACTTACTCCTTTGTGATATGTTTGGACAAGGACTTGGCATGAGTCCACAAATAGGTATCCACTTGATCCTGGTAGTCAGGAACGGTAAACACAATGAAAAATCTAATAGCATGAGCACATAATACCAAATCCACAGCCATGCCTATACTCCATTTTGCTCAAGCTAAAAGCTCTAGACCAGTCAAATACTCCATAACTCATTAATCCCTCATTCCTCACTGAACTGTATATTCACATTCCTCTTGGTTCTTTGCATTGTTTGTGCATCATTGCCTGTATCACTAAGGATTTGATTCGCTATAAGGTCTGCATCCCTGTGATCATGCTGTGATCATTCTTTTAGTGTTTACGCTTCTTGCTTTTCCAATTTGCTTACTCTTGTGCAAATTTACTCACGTTATAGTTTTCAACCCTTTTGTTTATTTCTTCTTTCTGACTTTTTTATCTTTGCCTAACATTTTCAGAGAGCTTACCTGGTGTTATTTCTATAAATAATACCACAGATTTTGATGCGTTGGGCTCCAAAGATATCGTCAAAACCTGACACTTGACTGACATTTAGTACAAAGAACAATTTCAGCAAACACTGGAATCTAAGTTTTACTCTTCATTTCAAGTTTAATACTTTCACCCGTTTTTACTTCTATACCTTTGACCCGAATCTTGTTTACTTGTTTAATTACGGATCATTCCGAGGCCAAATATGGGCCTTACAAAATATGCATATGTAAGTATGTATGCATGTTCAATACTAGCCTATTAAAGAATGACATTAAAAAGGGATGTATAAATAAACTCAACCTGTATTTGAGTATAGAGACAGACACAGACTCCAGGCAATAGGCCTAAGCTCTAGGCACGTCTCCAGTGACGATGGCAGTCTATTCAATAGTGTGCCGTGCTCCCACTGTGGCCCTGAGTAAAGCACTCCAAGTGATATAGCAATATTGCTCATCCACTACTCTGACCCATCCCTTTATGTGAATGCCAGAATGAGCCAGTGTGTGCTTCCATGGTGGTATATGTTAAAGCAGAAGATCTGAGTCCCAGTCCTCGTCATCTTGAGCTCTGCACATTTTTGCTTGATCCCTGCTATAAAAAATCTGAATATACATGAACACAGTACCGCAGCCAGGGCAAATTTAAAATTCAGACAGAAGGTTAAAGGGATTAGACATTTTCCTATCGATCGCCTGTAGGCTAGAGCAAAAGCTTTCGACAATCCTCATGTGTTGAAAATGAAAATGCAATAGATTATCTGCAATTCTAATTTACTTATAAGTATGTATGTATGTACAATTTTTGTTTTTATATATATATATATATGTATATAAAATTTGTCATAATTTGTCGTTTTATTAGTAGTAATATTGTATCTCCTCTTCTTATTTTCTCTTTTTTTTCTTCAAGCTGAATGCGTGTCACTGCAATAAGGTGATTTAGCTTAGGCTATATTTTCTCGCTGACATTTTCCAGACTCCCTCGGATCCTTTATTAATACAAAAGATACAGTCAGATGTTAAACAGATATGTGATATTATATCAACATGAACTGAGGTTACCATCAGATTAACTACAGACAAAAAATATATAATGCCGGTGGAACCTGAATGAAAACATGATAATGTTACGATGCAGCAGCAGATGATTACAGATGATTTCTCGTGAATACTTATACTGACGACATGGGACACCGTCGATCTGACACCAAAAGGCAAACCTTTATTTTGCTCATTTCATTTTACTCTCTTTTGACTTCAAATAGAAAGCATGATGAATAATGGTGCATGCGGGCTAAAGTATCATTTGTGTACGTCTGAGATTTTAAACAATACACTGATTACGTGGATGGATTTTTTCATAGGTTGAAAAAATTGCAACACTGCAGAATAAGAAACATTTAAGCTGAAAGCAGATTTAATGGAATTATTTCAAACAACATCAAACCAATGCAGTGTCTACATCTGACCATCATATACATATATGGGCCTTTGTCAAACTGTTGCCACTGTTGCTGGGAGCACACAGTTGTATAGGATGACTCTGTATGCATTATACAAAGCAAGGTTTGTTGGTCTGAGATGGTTGGAATGCACAAACTTGAGTGGTGTGCACAGAGCCCTGACCACAACCCCAGTGAACACCTCTGGGATGAACTGGAATGCCCAGCGCCTTCTCGCCTGCCATCAATGTTTGACCTGACTAATGCTCTTGTGGCCACAGGCGCACAGATGTTATTAAATCAGCGAAGGGGAACTAAATTTGGAACTGTCTATTCAAAAACAACATATGATTGCGATGTTCAAGTGTCCACAAAACCTTTGGCCATATATTTGAATTAATTCTATCAGAGTTATAACACAAAGCTGGAGTTTAACTCAAAACTACATGCTATCTAACAACAATGGAGGCAGTCAGTATTATCTAACGCATCAGTGCAAGCACTGATATTAGACCATTCTTTAGAAAACCATCTCCGTGACCACGGCATTCACAAGAGAACTAGCACATCTGTCAACTGAGCAGAGGTCACTGGTTACTATGGAAACCAGGCTGCTCATACAGACAATTATTAGCCCTGTCCCAAGCGTTATGAAAAGTTTTCAGACTGATTTCACAGCTTTGTGGAAATAATGTTAGCCACCACTCACCATGTAGAGGATACATTCCTGATTTGTTTCCGATATCGCACATCCTCATATTGTTGCTAGCTATTTCAGCTAATTGTCCATGGGGAAACACTAATAACTCCCAGACACACTTAAAAGAGATTTAAACGTAGACCTAAAATAGTGTTAATGCTTGTTGTCAGCCCTTTCAACATAAATATTGACCCAGGCAGGTAATATTACCTTTAAACGTATTAGACTGGGAATAACGGCAAAATAAAAAGTAGTTCGATTTAACTACTATAGTTGGCTGAACGTTTTGTTAGGATTGTTTCATGTCTGAACTATAATTACAATAAAAACTTCTTCTTTTTTTTATTTACTGAGCCCTGAGATTTACAGAAGGACTACATGAAGGACTGGGCCAGATTTAGGACAGAATAATTATGCTAGAATAAAGTTGCTAGCATAATTGCTTGCACAAATTGCAACTAAAGAATTTCATATGCATATCTAAAAACTGTTTTGTTTGTTCCTTTTGATCTGGAGCACTAAGGATTACAACCTTGTTTGCATGTCGATGTTTCGAAGCAAGTCAGCAGAAAAAAGAAACTTTTATGTCCTAACTGCAGAACTTGAGAAAGAGTCATGTCTAAGTACAAAAAATTTATCATATTGAAAAACATGTACAGTCTTGCGTCTTAACCGATCCCCAACTGAGACCATCTGACTGAGATTACCGAATAATTAGTTTAACCCTTCATAGGATAATTCTTGGTGGTTGTTTTTTACAAGAGATTTTCCTTATGCCATTTATAAATGACAAAATCCCACAGAGGGCTAATGAGTTGAAAATACTATAAGCCACTTATCAAACTTATGAAGGATTTTAGCAAGATTATAAACACATCAATACAAGCAGAGGCAGAGCAAAAGATCAGTTCTACTTAGTGATCTGCACTAAGATGTTGCTCTGAGTTTCAAATCAAGTTTGGGATTCACACAGTGGCCAACTAAACTAACCACTGAAAGAGATGGGTGGTGATGAATAGCAGGTCTATTGTGGCATTGTGGAAATGGGAGCCCGCAATATCTGAGTGGAAACAAGGACATTTGTAAGTGAATCATATTCAGATTCTAGGCCTGGGATTTAATTCTCCAAAAGCATTATAAGATTCACATTAGTCTACCTAGCACTCATCTTCTTCTTCTTCTTCTTCTTTCGGCTTTTCCCTTCAGGGGTCACCACAGCGAATCATCTCTCTCCACCTATCCCTATCTTCTGCATCCTCAACACTAGCTTCACATCCTCATTTTTACATCCATATACCTCCTCTTTGGCCTTCCTCTTTGCCTCCTGCCTGGCAGCCCCATGTCCAACATTCTCCTACCAATATACTCACTCTCCCTCCTCTGAACATGTCCAAACCATCTTAATCTGGCTTCCCTAACTTTGTCCCCCAAACGTCCAACATGATGGACTTGCTCCTAATCCTGTCCAATCTTGTCACTCCCAAAGAGAACCTCAACATCTTCAGCTCTGCTACCTCTAGCTCTGACTCCTGTTTCTTCCTCAGTGACACTGTCTCTAAACCATACAGCATGGCCGGTCTCACCACTGTCCTGTACACCTTCCCCTTGATTCTCGCTGATATTTCTCCATCACACAGAACTCCTGACACCTTTCTCCACCCATTCCAACCTGCCTGCACTCGCTTCTTTACCTCTTTACCACACTCTCCATTACTCTGGACGAGAAGTACTTAAACTCCTGTACTGTCTTCACTTCTTCACCCAGTAAATCATCATAAAAAGCAATGTCCATATACTGCACCCTGTACACTATCACTTCACGCTGTACTCAAAAAATACGTACCGACATCGATTCATTGATAGATAGCTTACAGGAAACATACCTTAGAGTCTAACAAATCTATGGCTCTGTGCAATACTCCAACAAAGCATGTGTCATTTAAATGTCAACATCAGTTGCAATGGGAGATAAGTGTGCGAACGTCCTTTGCCTGACTCTTCTTTTTAAAACGATAGGAATGACTTACCCATGTTACCGTCAAGCCTGTTAATACTTCAACCCAAGAGAAATACATAAGAACAAACTGAATTAATATCTATCAAATATTAATAATGTTAATCATTTTGGCTTCATGAGAAACAACACTGCTTTCACTTGACCTGAATAAACTCACTGTACACTTTAGTAGTGGCGAGATGTCTTTATGTTAGGCTATCTTCCTTTTTGTCTTGGCAAATGTACACTTTAAGCCATGATTGTATAGTAGGAAATAATAAATTAAGATAATCCATGGGGGGTACGGTGGCTTGGTGGTTAGCACGTTTGCCTCACACCTCCAGGGTTGGGGGTTCGATTCCCACCTCCGCCATGTGTGTGTGTGTGGTTCGCATGTTCTCCCTGTGTCTCGGGGGTTTCCTCCGGGTACTCTGGTTTCCTCCCCCGGTCCAAAGACATGCATTGTAGGTTGATTGGCATCTCTAAATTGTCCGTAGTGTGTGAGTGAATGAGTGTGTGTGTGCGCCCTGCGATGGGTTGGCACTCCGTCCAGGGTGTATCCTGCCTTGATGCCCAATGACGCCTGAGATACCCGTGACCCGAGAATAGATCAGATAAGCGGTAGACAATGAATGAATGAAGATAATCCATAATCATAACTGGTGAGGGTCGACAGGAAACACAGAACACTAAAGCTTGTACTTAAGAAGACAAAGACATGGCTTTGCAAAGAGACACAAAAACAACCGGCCTAATCAATGTGAGACACAGAACAGTTGATTACATCAGGGTAATCAACCAGTGTCAAGACAAATACCAAAAGTGTATAGATTGAACTCATGGGGAGTACCCCAGCTGTGAGAGGAAGCATACACTCACTGTGTCTGCTTTATTAAGAGCACATGAATATCTACTCATTTATGCAGTTATCTAATTGGCCAATCATGTGGCAGCAGCACCATGCATGCAATCATGCATGTACAGGTCAAGTGGACCAGTTCATGTTTACATCAGACATCAGAATGGGGAAAAAATGGGGTGCCAGATGGGGTGGTTTGAGATTTTCACACATAGAATGGCGAGAAATAAAATACATCCTGTGTTGGAGTGTCTGCAGGCTGAAACATGTTGAGATCCAGTTTTAATCATTCTGTGCCTGTGATCCCCTCAGCATCCTGTTCTCGTCTGGCAGGAATGGAACCCGATGTGGTCTTCTGCTGTTGTAGCCCACCCTACCTTAAGGTTTGATGTTATTCGCTGCATGCTGATGCTATTCCGCTCACCCTTTCTGTAAAAAGTTATCATTTGAGTTACTATATCCTTCCTGGCAACTTAAACCATCTGCCAATTTTCTCTCTTATTAACAAGGTGTTTCCTCCAACAGAATTGTTGCTCAATTAATGTTTTTTTTTTCTTTTTCACATCTGTTGTGTGTAAAAATTTCAGAAGATCAGCACTTTCGGCAATACTCCATCCAGCCCATCAGGGACCAATGGTCATGTCACAGTTAAAGATCACACTTTTCCCCTCATTCTTCTGTTTGATGTGAACACTAACTAAAGTGCTTGACCTGTATTTGAATGATTTTCTGCACTGTGCAGCTGCCACATGATTGGCTGATTGGATAACTGCATCTGTTAAAGTGGATGGTGAGCGTATATTGTTAGCATATACATTTGGCATATACAAAATCTTGCTCATCACTAAGCTTTTTTCCCCAAGTTGGTCCTACTGCAAATGCATTTTTGTAGTTTGTTTCTGGTCTTTAATTGTGTGGAACTGTTTTTGTGTAATGATTAGGGATTATCCTATGATTGCCTTGACTGCAGATTTTTGACTCCCACTGCCTGTAGTGATGCCAGTTCCTGGATTATCCCAAATAAAGACATTCTGCACATGCATCCAGCCTCCCTATTGTTACTGTAATATGGCAAACTCAGTTTGAAATGTTCCGATCAGAGCCAAGCACTGCATCATGATGACTTAAAAAATGTTTTCCAAAAATCCTATTTTGAGAATCCTATATTTAGTTTCCAAATATGAATTGCAGATCATGAAAACTTGTCAATAAAATAAGTCATTTTTGAACTTTATCTCGAACCTTTTTCAAATCGGAGATAAAGAATTCAGGTTTCTCCGACAAAGAAGGTATCAAACTGGACCACTATGGTTCATTATATCAGTAATTACAATTAATCCATAAAGCCATAAAGCTAATACACTGTAGTGTTGCTCTTAACTCCATCAGCTGTCAAAGAAAACAGACAAACTATATAAAATATGCTGAAAAACTGAACGGGATGTTCTCTGCACCCTCCTCACTTTTGTTATAAAGTAGCTTAATCCTGTCTTAACATCTGCTTTCTTACAGAGTGCTCCCTTAATGCTGGATAAGCCAAGGATATCTGCTCTGTCAAGAGATAGACCACAACACAGAAATAGCACAACACATCTCAGTCATCAATCAATATGGGATGAGGAAACAGGCCCAAGTCAGCAACCAGCCCTCTATTTACAACTAAAAAAATCAGTTCTGAACTGTCAAGCAGACACAAGAGATAATGCACACATGCATGTACACAAATTGGAAATATATACATAAATATTCACAATGGAAAATCATTTAAAATGCAGAAATATCTGCACTGTCTTTACATCTAAGATCAAATACATAGTGATGGAGCATTTGCAATAACGAGAAATTAGTTGAATAACTTGAAAATTCTGTACATGGCTGTTCATTTCTATTCATTCAGTGATTCATAGAAATCTATTTAGAAAAAAGTAAGTAAAATATAATGCTGAAGATTCTACATTTACAATCATTTATTCACAGTGAGTGTGCTTTGGCCAACAAAATATTTCACCTTGCAACTCTCTTCCAGTGTATTTGCAGGACTTACATCATTTACATAACTGAAAGGTAGAGAATTTGGGATTTTCTTCTATTTCTTCTATCATTTTTGTTTATGTAACACTGTAACCCTAAGGTACAGCACTATACTTGATCCGAAGAGAAAAATAACCTTAAAAAAAAAAGAAAGAAATTAGCTTGATGGAGTATTGGTGTACTTGATGGTGTATTGGTGGAGATAGAAGAGAGATAAAATAATAAGTACATGATTCATTGTCCCAATGGCTACCAAATTAAATTTGCACACAGTTAAATATTACATCAATCGAAAAGTACTGACAAGCTAGAATAGAAGAAGAAGAAGAAGAAGTTGCTTTCAGCTGCTCCCTGTTCGGGGTCGCCACAGCAGACCAACTGGTCCGCACAACAACTTGGCACAGGTTTTACGCCGGATGCCCTTCCTGCCGCAACCCTCCCATTTTTCCGGGCTTGGGACCGGCATTGCATCCAATGGCTGGGGTTGAGGCATTGGCTGGAATCGAACCCGGGCCATTCCGCATGATAGGCGAGCAACCTACCACTGAGCCACAGAAATATCCTAAAAACTGACAAGCTAGAATGCAGTTAATAATAAAATTGCACAGTTACGAATACAGTTACGTTAAAATTGCACGATCATTTTTAGTGTACTTAAGATGAGTGTTCAAAGGGCTACATGACAGCTATGACAGCTACATTAGCCCTTCCTGACAACTTCATGCCAAATTGGAATAACTTTTATACATAAATGCTTATTCAAACAATAATAAAGGCTGCTTTTCTAAATTTTTTATTTGTTCAAGTAGACTACATACATTCCATTCCATTGTCTGTACCTCTTATCTATCATCGGGTCACGGAGAGCCTGTGCCCTACTCTCAGGCGTTATCGGGCATCAAGGCAGGATACAACCTGGACGGAGTGCCAACCTATCGCAGGGCACACACACACACACACCCCTCATTCACTCACGCAATCACACACTATGGGCAATTTAGAGACTCCAATCAGCCTAGAAGCATGTCTTTGGACTGTGGGAGGAAACCGGAGCACCCGGAGGAAACCCACCAAGCACGGGGAGAACACCCAGGACACTGGAGGTGTGAGGTAAACATGCTAACTACATACATTGAAGATGCTAAGTAGTACACCAATCCAACAGTATTGACAAACCAGACCTAGACTTTTTTGTGCACATGTAGTTAATTTAAACATTATAGTTTCTGTCTAACATAAAGGAAAAGAATATTACATACTTTTACACAAACCTCAAATTTGCACCAATTGTGTAGAATGAACCATATAACGCAACCCTTACAGAACTTTCCATGGAATGATGTCACTCACAAATAAACCCACTAAATTATTAGGAATTCTAATACCTTTGAGAGTGGCTCTGTTTTCCCCCCAACCAAAGTCACTGTAGCTTTTGTAACTCATGCTAAAACAGATCTATTGTCATATCAGACACTCTTCCTATGCAGAGACGGCAAAACGTGTCAAATATGGCACTGTCTACAGGCTTACAGGCAATAATCTGAATGCCAGATTAAGAAGAGAAGTTCTCTGTTCCTTTTTCCAGCACAGATATGTGGGCTGTGTTATGACACATTGCACCTGGTTTGGATGCCGCCAACTCACAGGCCTTAGGTCTATCTATATCTATATATATACTTGCCAGTCACTTTAATAGAAACACTTGTACACTTCATGCAATTATCCAATTGTCCAATCGTAGGGCAGCACCACAGAAAATTCAAGCAGATACAGTTAATGTTCAGAATGGAGGAAAAAAGTGATGTCAGTGAGTTTTACTATGGCACGGTTGTTGGTGCCAGATGGGAACGTCTTGGGACTTTCACACACACAACAGTCTCTAGAGTTTACACAACAGCAGAACAGCAGCTCTGTGGGTGGAAACGTTTTTTTGAAGACACAAGTCACCAGAGATTTGAGCTAACAGAACTCAAATAGCCACACTTTATTACCACTGTGAACAGAAAAAGCATCTCAGAATGCATAACACCTCAAACCCTGAGACAGCTGGGCTGCACTAGGTTGCACTACTCTCAAGTTACGGGATAGGATGCAGTTAATATTTCATTAAAAACTAATATAATTAACATGGTTGTAACTACAAGCAATTAACTGCCTTTAAGTTACTTCATAAATGTCATGCTCCTTTTTAAGCGTACATGAGAGTAGTGTTCACAGGGCTATATGAAAGCTATGACAGCTACATAAGCACTTCCTTACAACTTCCCAGCTTCCCAACTTCTTCATGACAGTTGATGCCTTTTGAGAAAAAAAAGTCAAGCTGGCAAAATCCCTAAATCAAGCAACAGATTTTTATTAATTTACACTGATCAGGCATAACATTATGACCTAATATTATGTTGGTCCCCTTTTTACTGCCAAAACAGCCCTGACCCATCATGCACTGTGTATTCTGACACCTTTCTATCAGAACCAGCATTAACTTCTTCAGCAATTTGAGCAACAGTAGCTCGTATGTTGGATCGGACCACACGGGCCAGCCTTCGCTCCCCACATGCATCAGTGAGCCTTGGCCGCCCATGACCATGTCGTCAGGGTTTACCACTGTTCCTTCCTTGGACCACTTTTGATAGATACTGACCACTGCAGACCGGGAACACCCCACACCACAGCTGCAGTTTTGGAGATGCTCTGATCCAGTGGTCTAGCCATCACAATTTGGCCCTTGTCAAACTCGCTTAAATCCTAACGCTTGCCCATTTTTCCTGCTTCTAACACATCAACTTTGAGGACAATTTGAGAATGTTATGCCTGTTCGGTGTAAGGATGTGTTCTAAGCAGACGTACATTAGAATGTCATGAGTGATGTCATTCATGGTGGTGATGTAAAATCCAAACCTTAAATCCTCTAGGAATTCTTCGGAAAACTCACCTAACAGCCAGAAATGTAAAAATACTGTCAAACACTAGTTATCAAAACCAAGTCGCCTTTTTTGTTCTATTTCCCAATTAACACCGCTTTGCACGCTATTTCATATCATTACCAATGTGTCATCATGGTGTTCTAACTGAACAGAATGGGACTGCTTCTCTGCAAACACTTCTGTGGAATTACAAGTCATTGAAGGAAACTTGAATGGAGAGATGTACTGAGGACAATTTAGTCTCATTAACCAAGAAACTGAATTCTTGACCATGGAAAAGTAAAGACAATTTGGCAGTAGGAATGGGCAAAATTGAACCACAGTGCTGCACGAAGCTAATTATTTCTTACCTTAGATGTCAGGATGCTGTATTTTGAAAGTTTTGCAACAGAGTACAAAGTCCAAAAGTTGATCAATTTCAGTGTTTAAACGTTTTGTTCATATTTATATTTGCAAAGTCCAAAGATGTGAATCTACACAATTACACATTGTGTAAGAAGTTATCATTTAAAGAGGACATGTGAACTGAATGTGTATTAAATGAACAAAAACAGAAGCATCCTTCCTTGAATACTTATTTGCCCTCATTGTAAAGGTTTAGGTTAATTGTTCTGGCCTTCTTATATAGATGTCATAAAGCCCTATACTTATTATAAACATATTTGCACTTATTTAGAGGGCAATAAAGACTGAGAGGGGAGAGAGAGAGAGAGAGAGAGAGAGAGAGAGAGAGAGAGAGAGAATTCTATGGGTCATGATACTGATCTCTCTGATCCAGCTGCTTGAGTCTCTGCTCTCCACACAGATAGAATCAGCTAACAGGGGATGGCACATCAGCTCATTATATTGGAACAAGACCTTCATTTCTCACTAAGGTGTCCTTGCTCACTTGTTCTAATGCAACCTCAAATAAAAACCTGCCATAAATCAATTATAAAGCAGCTAAACTTCAACAAAAACACATTATTTTTCCCCCATAGATGTCTTTTAAATGGCAATTAAGTAGTGCAGAAACGAAGCACGGCACAAAATGCAGCGTATCTATGAAAGACCCCGCTTTCTGTCGCTGCTAACAATGTACGTATGAATCCTGTGAGAGTGAAGATGAAGCTTGTGTGTCAGAGAACACTGCAGGGAAAGAGAGAGAAATACAGTGTTAAAAAGGCAACAGAATGCACGTGCAGACGGTAACAGAAGTCTCCCCCCTCTGGGCAAGGCCAAGCTGTGCAACACTCTGATAAGCAGCGGCTGACAGATACACGTGGTGCATATCTCACTCTGAGAGCACTGAGTTGTCTGCTTTGGGAAAAGAACAAGAGTTTCTAGGCAGATTCACAAGAACAGGAACATAGCCGTTATAAAGATACATAAAGGAAATAAAGTTGGGAATTAAGCTTTAAACAGAATCTATAAAATTAATAATGATAAAATTATTAATCATGTTATCCGGACAAACGGCTTTATGAAATTGAAGTGAAAACAGATAATAATATTCATTCATTGTCTACCGCTTATCCGAACTATTCTTGGGTCACGGGGAGCCTGTGCCTATCTCAGGCGTCATTGGGCATCAAGGCAGGATACACCCTGGACGGAGTGCCAACCCATCGCAGGGCACACACACACTCCAGACAATTTAGAAACGCCCAACCCTGGAGGTGTGAGGCAAACGTGCTAACCACTAAGCCACCATGCCCCCTAATAACATTCAACAATAGTTAAGGGAGAATGTTTGTGATTATTATTAGCCTTTTGTTCAATGAATCTGTTAAAGCAGTCCAACTGATTGGCAGGTTCTGTAAAAACAAATTGGTGCACATTCAGTAAAAACAAATTAAAATAATATACTTTGACTCTAATTTGATGTTAATTATTGTCGTATCCAACATTATAACATACTTATCACATTGTTAGTCTGTTATGTATCACCTGTACAGAAAGAATTTGATATTTACAATCTGAGTTTTTCCCTTAGTCAAATCAAATCTAATCAATCTATATAGTCAAAGGATTTTAAGATGGCATCATTATTGGCAATCCGGCCCTGCTTAGTTTGCTCTTAAAAATGGATGGAATAGTCCTGAAAAGGAACCTGAAGCTCTCTGAGTACATTTAGCCTTGGCTGGATGAAGCAACCAATTCAGGAAACATTCAACCTTGTCAATTGGTAAGAGCAAGCCTGTATTGAAGGAAGAGCTGCTCTATTTCAGTGTGCCACTCTCAGAGCTCTTGTGCTGGGCACTGAAAGCCTTTTTTGGCCAAGATGGAGCAGAAGTGAATCAGTCTAAGAGCAAGAAAGAGAATTAGGGAGGTAAAGTAAGAACAAATGACTATACACATTTTACATCATGCTGGTTTGCACAAAAATTGGCATTTAAAATGTATTGTGATGTTACGGAAACAATGTTTTCTGTGATGGATGTGTCTGGCCCTGGATTGCTAAATAAATTATTTGACCCATAAAATATCATTTACTCTGCCCTGCAACTACCCAGTTATTTGCACATTGAGTGTCGCACCACTATGACCATTCCAGATGATCTCATCCATTGATGTTTCTTGAACAAATTACCAACGTAGGCCATGTACTACATATGAAGAAGCAGCTTTGGATCTGAATGAAAGAAAATAGCATGTGTTGTTTAGCACTAGATATTGGCAAAAACAAATATATTTACTGGTTTAAGAAAGATGATAATACTATAATAAAAAGAGAAAGCATATAATGGTGGATTAGGAAAATAGCTGGGAAATTGCCTTTTTACTCCAGTAGCCATGGTAACCACGGACCTTCTGATGTCATAACAAAAAAGAAAGAAAGGACTCTAACCATCGCTTGTGATGAGTAATGTAAGACAAATTAGCCACTTGCTTCACTGAATCGTAAAATAAATATCTATTATAACTAAACAAAATTTGGCTAGTGTGAACTGCAGACTGTTGCCACATCACATGACCAACTGTTTGAGGTCTAGCCAAAAGAAAGACTCTACACTGAAATAAACATCTGTGACCAGACTTACCTATTCAAGCGTGAAAGTGGAATGCATAACTATTTTCTGAGAAACAGCGATATTGATTTTGAATTTCTAAAGGCTTTTGTATTTCGACTGAAAAAATTGCTGACAGAGAGTGCACAGGGTTTTAATAATATTCTGCCTGAATGACTGCTATGTAGGGGCCAAAGGATTTCACGTTCTTTCAAAATTCTAACATTAAGTATTGTTAACTGAAATTGTTAGCTGTGAAATTGGTTTGACGAACTGCACTCACCTCCATTTTGCTTGTTTGTCAAAACATGTTTGAGATTTAAGATGCGTCTGTGCAGCTTTACTCCATAATGTGTTTACAAGCTGTACTAAATCACTGACCATCTGATGTGAGATCTAAAATTGGCTGATCATTTTTAGAATATATTGTTGGATTTAATGATTAGGACATTTAACATTCAAAACGTCATTTTGGCAATGACATTGGCTTTGAAATGCAGCCAAAAAAAATAGCTGGACATGTACAGAGCAGCCTGGATGTAAGCGACCACCAATGAATTAGAAATGGATGGAAACGGAAACATATCAACGCGTATAATTCAACATTTCAATGAATTTTCTTTACAAAAGGCCTGTCACCAGTAACAGCAATTATACTTTCAGAAAGATTTATTAATAAATTAGCCAGTTTGCTTCTGCATGACTGACCTTTCAACAATATAATATAACCGTATAACATAACGACCTTTAGACAATATAATAACTGATGAACTTATTTATTACCTTAATAATACCTTAGAAAGTATTCAATGTTAGATGAAGCCCCTTGGCAGGGATTACAGACAGGCAGAGTTAGTGTAGTGCACCAGATGCTATTGCCCCGAGGCCCAGGCGCTTACTCCAAACTGTAGATGAGTGGATAACAACACAATCCATCAGTTCAATTATGCCATTTAATCACTCTAGCTTATTCCTTTTGCCTTTTAGAAGTTTGCAATGAAAATGATATTTCCTTATGAAATATTGTACTCATTTGTGCTAATATAGGATTTGAAATAAAGGCAATGGTCTGGAAGGAATCTAGAAGGTATGTTGATGATTGCATGACAACTTATAGGACACATCTATTTCATCAGATCATTTCAAAGTCAGGAATAATTTGAGATCTCTCTCTCTCTCTCTCTCTCTCTCTCTCTCTCTCTCTCTCTCTCTCTCTCTCTCTCGGTGTAGCATACTTAACTGCTTCTATTTGCTGAAAAGAAATCGTGTTGAATGACTTTCAAGTGAATGAGTAACCTAACTGACTTTGTTGTTATTTGGCCATATGCCATATAGTGCAATAATTTATTAAGATATCATCTGAGGCACTCATGCCAAAATGCTGCAGTAGTATAAATACCTTTATTTGTGTTTGGTGGTTAGCTGGTTTAGGGTTTAGACGGTGCTACTGGACATAACAGGGTTACATGAATACTGACTATTTATGGAACATCAATGGGGTGGCCTACAAACATGCAAATTCTTTATCTGAAATGGCCCAAATCCATATATAATGCATAGACAGAAACCCATCATGGCAAAGTTCTGACACTGATTACATCCCTAAGTCTTCTTGGGCATGATGCTATACACTGATTTAGGGGGCACACTGGATTTAGGGACCTTCAATCATTCCTTTCCTCTTACACTCTGTCAGGTTGGATGGGGTGCATTGCTGTACCACTACTTTACCTCTCTGTGATTCACAGGGGAGAAAGAGTAATAACATCCCCCCACCCAGAAAGCACAGACAGTTTTATTCTCTTTCCAGCAGAAGGCTGCTGCATTGTCCAGATTTGGACTTGTGATCTCCAAATGACAAAGTGAACGCTTTTCTGTGGTGCCACTTGGAACAGATCATCCTTCATATGTTTCTACAACTTGATTAAAGTTAACCTGTGGTAAATTCAGCTGACTGGACAACTGGAACAGCTGATGTGTCTCATGACCAAGAAGCAAACCTGTATGTCTGTTCACCTTTCTGTCAAAGACTGTATGACCAAACCAAACCAAACTGGGCAAACCAAGTGGTCAATCCAGTCATATGATTAAAGTGCTGTCCACAAAATATGCCACAAAAATATGTGATAGTGTAGTACTCCTGGAGAAATCATGCAGCACAATATGTAAGTGACAGTGGACAGAATGTATGAGAGAACACACACATTTTAGAGCTTGTGTTTGAGCTCAGCAGGGATGCGATTACAGAACACATTAGGGGTTTCATTTTCAGACCTATATAAAGTAAGTTCAAGAGATACCATACTGGTAAATTGCACTTCAGGCAATCTAATGCTTACTGAGCATGCACCATCAAAAATGACTCATAACCTTAAAGCTACAGAGCATGAGAAGACTGTATGTGGAAATTGCAGCACTGCCAAGGCACTGTCTTTGTAAATTATGTGTGACATAATTGACAGGTGACCCACTATGGTGTTAAATATATCCCAATCCAAATTTCTGAGTGACAGAGAGATAAGTGAACAAGTGAATACTAAACCATTATCATACACGGTGACAAGCCAAATACTGTTTACTGACGTAATTATCTTTTCCAAAAATGGTCCAGACTGGTACAGAGAGAGAGAGAGAGAGAGAGAGAAAGAGAGAGAGAGAGAAAGAGAGAGAAAGAGAAAGAGAGATTCATGGTGGTAATGATTAAGGTTTGTCAAAATGATTGACACAAATATCCATGTGAAATATATTTCAAAAAAATTTCAATTAACCCATCCCTAGTTCTCCCTCCTGCCCAACACTGACAAACTGCCCATCCTGTTGGGGGAAATGAAGGAAAGCTGCATTCTAGCAGGACAATACATCTGCCTGCCACAACCTGAGGGACAGCGAGTAACCCACCCAAACCCAGTGAGAGAGAGAAAGAAAGAGAGAGAGGGGGAGATGTCAGTAATGATTAAGGTTTATCAAAATGACTGACGCAAAATATTAGGACTTATCAGCGGCCTAGTTTAAACTAAACAGCATATAAGCTGTTTTATCTTGTTCAAACAGCGTGCCTGTAAGCAATCATTAGCAAATATTCTCATGCCTTGGAATAGCTAGATTCCTCTGGAAGGATGGCAATCAATGATAACAGTATTTGACATTTCAATAGAGTTATGAACGAAAGCAGATCGATGAAGCCGGACTCACAATGCAAGCACAGCAGTCAATAAAGTCCAACCTCCGTTATCGTCTCTAATGTACCATAATGACCAAAGTCTCTCTCACTCTCTCTATCGTTCTCTCACTGGACCTGTCCTGGGGCACAGAAAGCCAAGATCAATGGGGGGTATAAATGAAGCCATCAGTCTTTCCATGTCTTCGGCAGCTGAATATTTTGAGTGTCTGTATCATTTTCATCAAGTATTTGCTCATGTATGTCTACAGACATGTGCCCGAATGAGCAGACGTCTATATATGTGCATAGCCATTTGCAGTACCTAGCTGACTTGAGATTTATGAATGTGTATCTGTGAATACGTTTAAACACGTTCACAGGTGATAAGAGAATATGAAAACCGTATTCAGAGTGAATAGACGATGTGTTCTAAACAGACACGAATACAAATCCAAATAGGAATCATGCTATTTCTTTGCTTGTTTATTTAGAAAGCTTTCCAGAAATGTTCACAAGGCATCTGTACTGAGATCCTGCAGGGCACAATTACAGATTCACAAGATCTAGAGGTTTTTACTTTGATTCAGACAAGTGGTCCCATGTGAAGCTTGTGGGCACGAGCAAGTGGTCAAGTATGAAGCTCACAGGGCAGAAAAGACCACTTTCAGGAACATGGATGATACATTTACATCAATTACAGTTTTTATTCATTCGTTCATAGTAAAGGGGAAGGTCAGAGTGTTAGACTGTTTTGTCTAGGACTTTATCTGGGAAATAGAACCGATACCTTTCTAGTTTAATCCACACTCATCCTACTGAGTGCTGAAATGAAAACAGACACAGAGACTGTGGCATTGTGTTACACACCTAATACTGCAGTTGCATGCATAAATCTATCTACAGAGCATCTACATGTAGACTGCTCCAGACAACAGGCCCAGGCAAACCCCACAGAGAATGCCAGAAGTGCAGAAGATGCAAAAACCAAAAAGGACAGAACAATGTTCGAAATGATTTTCCAACATGAAACTGCATGGCTCAGTTGTTGTAATGAATATGAAAAACTTCTTAAATTATCCGATCGTTTTATAATTCATCACATACTCACACACTCATATCTCCTATTAGCATTCACACTTGTGCACACACACAAACACTAGATCTGGAGGATCCATAAGCATGTGAATGAGCATTAATACAAACAGCCAAAACACTGAGGAATGACAGCCTTTCCAATTTAATTCAAGACCCAGCTATATTAATGCATCTGACAACGAAGGTAAAAAAAATAAGTAAATTAAAAAAAAAAAAAAAGACATTAAAATTATATTAGCAATGCTTCTTGTTGCTATGGTAGCAAGTTAGGAACCCTAAGAAGAACAAACTCTAGGTGGTTGTTGAAAAAATGTTAAGCTCAGAGTGCACACATGATGAAGAACCACTGTCCAAAATGTGCTTTCATCCCAAATCATTCAATTACATTTAATACAAGTTCATTTCATTCAATCAGTTTCATTCAGAACAGCTTTATTAGCATGAACATACCAACATACAAAATCCCCAACCATTTATCTGGTATTTAAGAGCTGTGAAATTAAACCGTTTAAGTAAAACTAAATAATTATTGTTGAAATACTGTATCACCGGTCAGCCTATTACATTACAACATTCTAGCTGTAATGAAATGATTTGGTACTGTTGTTACATGTTATATGGCATGTAAATTGATCCTGTTTAAAGATGTGGAGCAGATATCGCATAATATTGCTTTTCATTTGTTAAACGATTAATCAGATATATTATTTAAAGCATTATTCAACTTTATTTGAATAGGGCATTGGTGGCTCAGTGGTAGGTTTCTCGCCTATCATGCGAAAGGCCCGGGTTCGATTCCAGCCAATGCCTCAATCCCAGCCACTGGATGCAGTGCCGGTCCCAAGCCCGGAAAAAATGGGAGGGTTGCGGCAGGAAGGGCATCCGGCGTAAAACCTGTGCCAAGTTGTTGTGCGGACCAGTCGGTCCGCTGTGGCGACCCCGAACAGGGAGCAGCCGAAAGCAACTTCTTCTTCTTCTTTCTATTCAACTTTATTTGAATAATGAATCTTGTTTGGCTGTGCTGAAGGATAGTAAAGTATCCTATGGTGTGTGCAGAGCCAGGCCAGAAGAACTCCCACAGATATAGGGAGCAAATTGAGCCTTAGTGCAGACATTCTCACATATTTCAGGTGTCACATCCCCTCAGGGCCCTGCTGGGACATTGTGCCTTCACTCCTAATCTGCTCCGACTCAGAGCCTTGGGCGCGATTTAGCGCTATTGCACACATCTCTGCAATAAGGTCTACACAGCTGGCTAAAAGGAAGGGCATTAATAATCAGTCTGTTCAACCGACAGCTAAATAGTTGAGGTGGTTTCTAATACACAGCCCTGTGTAGCAAGATTCAGGGTGTAGTTTACAAAGTTTTAGTTAAGATTAGAATATCATGTAGAATTAGTTATTCAAGTATAAACGCCTAATAAAAACATACATAATATGCTAAATACTATAGGCCTCGTTTATCAGTCTTAACAGTAAAGATGCGTGTAAACAGTTTTGTATCTGATACCTTTATTTTCCCTGTCTTGGTAGATTACCAAGCTTGTTTACAAGATTCACAGAGAGCTGAGAATGACACAAAAAAAACTACTAACTGATGAATCAGCATCCTCTAAGGGGTGGAGTGTGATAAATCCTCCAGTATTGCAGCTTAGCCATCAACTAACTCTTCCTCCTTTTATCGGGTGCCTACTCTTTTGTCCTAATTGACTGTCTAGTCCTATTTGTCTTAATTAAGGGTTCGTTTAGGATTATATTTTCTCAAAACATGTAATAATCAAGTTTCACAAATGGCTTAAAGATTAAATCTGTGTGTATGCGAGTGTGTGTAATAGAGATTAATAAACACTTTGCATTAGTGGATTTCCTTCAACAGAAATTTGCACAGAGTAACTTTCAGAACTCTCCCACTTTTAACTGGAATATCATGAATAAATCATTTCTTTTTTTCAATGCTCCTGCAAATAATTCAGTTTGATAAACGAGGCTCCATGAATTAGAATAAAGATATTCGGGTTATATCCTAAATGTTCAAAATGTAGTAGTCCCAAACATTAATAAGATCTGGAGTTATTTTTTCTGATACTTTGGTTTAGGACAGGGCATGAGAGTAGAAGAACTTGAGAAGTAAGACTATTTACAGATGTATAAAAAAAAAGAGAAGAAGAAGAAGAAGAAATACTTCCCTAAGTTTGACAGTCACTTGAGCATTTTTGTATTAGTTGTTGCAAATTCTCTAAATGTCAAAAATTTGGTCAGTACATGTCATGACAGTTGTAGAAATTCTTACATAAAGCTGTCTACAAGCTATTTATATACCGCACTGTCGGACCTCCAGCATAAAGAGGACAAAGGCAAATCTTTAAACATTTTCATCAGCTGTGCATGTGCAAAATCTGGGCTTATTAAATCCTTTCGATTCTCATGTTCAGCCTTGTGCCTGCTAATGAGTAAAGAGTGTTAGGTCACACAGAAGTGGTGTATGAAGCACTTTTTTTTCTCCTTTTTCTTTTTTTTTAAGAGTTAAGAGGTCAGGGATTAGAGAATGTTGCTTTTCAGTTGTGCAAAAGATTATAGACCTTGCTATTGAACTCCTCATGGAGAGACTTTTGGTGTGTGATGGACCAAAGCAATGTGTTTTAGTTTATTGTTCCACTTGGTAACAACAGATTTGCAAGAATAATGCATCTAATCAAAGTTATTCCAGTTCTCAAGCACTCCATATTGAGTGTGTTAGGGATGCAAGAAACTTTAGCCAAGAAGATCATTTTTTTAAAAAAGGCAATAAATTATTCATACAGTAGACAACCAAATCACTACAAACGGCAAATATTTTGACAGAATATGTAACACTGTTTTCATAGCTCTCCTATGCCAGATATCGACAGAATCTTCAAACAGCATCAGCAACCCGTGTTTTACAGCCTGTTCCTGTTCTGTAAAAGTGAATAACAATGATTTTCGACCCTGTCAGAAGGAAGGAAATGTTTCATATTGTCCTTATCGCAATCAATAATTAATTATACTCTGATTCATTTTATCGAGGGGATAGAATGCCGAAGAACTACTCTGCTATGATTTTTATAAGCCTCGTAACATACCGCTTTCATATTTAGGGTAACAACAGTAATGGATAAAACAACACTCCCAGCATCCCTCCACCTGTGGCCACTGTCTTGAGAAAATCTGCAAATAATAACTGGCGAGAAATTGGAAATTACTAAAGCTAGCAATCAATGTCCGGCAATTTTACTGTTTCAAACAAAACAGATTTAACAACACAAATGATCTTGTGCGCAAGAAGCAGTATGTATGGGGAGAAACACAGTGCAAAAAAGACAACAATGAGCATCACTGTAACTTCAGGATCGAAGAAACTTGAGAAATTCAAAAGACCTGAAAACTGACGTGAAGGTTTATTTGCTTTTCTGTGAAGTTTGCTTGGTAGATTTTGGCATAATTTGTCCCTACAATACATTTGTAGCATTCATTCATTGTCTACCGTTTATCCAATCTATTCTCGGGTCAAAGGGAGCCTGTACCTATCTCAGGCAGGATACACCCTGAACGAAGTGCCAACCCATCGCAGGGCACACACACACACTCATTCACTCATGCAATCACACACTACGGACAATTTAGAGATGCCAATCAACCTACAATGCATGTCTTTGGACTGGGGAAGGAAACCGGAGTACCCGGAGGAAACCTCCGAGGCACGGGGAGAACATGCAAACTCCACACACACACGGTGGAGGCGGGAATCAAACCCCCAACCCTGGAGGTGTGAGGCAAATGTGCTAGCCATCAAGCCACCAAGCCCCCCTCATTTGCAGCATTATTATGGATTATTATTAGTAACAGTTCTCTTTACTGAGCTCTATCTAGTTAATTTATCATGAATTACCTACCTACATAAACTAAAATGTGAAATGGATGCAGTATACCGAAACGTGGATGTCACAGTTGACTGCTGATTCAACCAAGAAATTACACACTAATTATAAAAATTAATAACCCTATTCATTTACAGTCATTATAAAAACCACAAACTGTGATCAAATAATAAATTGTGCTATTGGGGGAATGAATATTACATATTCTGTAGAAATAAAAGCTTTTTAAGGGAAGGTAACGGTTTAAGGCTTTAACTTTACTGATGGACAAACTTGGCCATGTCTGCTTTCGTGTAACTTTGAAGGAAATAACTTTAAAGAGGAGTTTAGACTGAGGGTGTGTGATTAGAGTGATGCTATGAGCTCCTTCTATATGTAAATTGTACATTGTCCAAATTTGATGATCCAGCTTAATAAACCAGGCAGAGTATTCTAGGGAAATCTGTGACATCTGCATTAGCCAGATCTCTCAAACTTGTGCTTAACGCTTGAGTTATTTTAGATTCTGACAGCTGGGAAAAAATAATCATGTCCCATTTAGACTACAACCAAGGTAAGACAGATGTATTATTTTCTGTTGGTCCTTCTTTAAATGCAAGATACTCTGTGGGACGGGATTGCAAATACACTATAAGACAATGGTGCTAATATGAAAGAAAGATACTGTAGCATCTACATAATGGCAAAACATTATTTACAAAACTTTCAGTGAAAAACAGAATAAAAGATAAAAGGCAATGAAAAGCTTAAAGTACAAGATTTACACTATATGTAAAATGTACACTATATGTCAAAATTACATCATCTGACTATTACACCCATATGTGGCCATTCTTCACTGTGCGGATTTGCCCATTCAGCCCATTGAGGTCCAGGCTCAGTGCAGGCCGCTTGAGTTGTTCCACTCCAACTTTGGCAAACCATGATGTGATGTCACTTTGTGCACAGATACATTGTTATGCTTGAATATGTTTGGGTCTCTTAGTTCCAGTGAGGGGAAATTGTAATGTTAACAACATACAAAGACATTCTAAACAATGTTCTGCTTCCAACTTTGTGGCTCACATATGGGTGTGATGATCTGGTGTCCACAAACCTTTGGCCATGTCGTGCACATGAGTTTCTGCTGGACAGATCTTTTACATGATCACTCAGGTTAGTTAACAGTGGAGCAGTTTATATCACAGGATGCCCTCATGCCTGTGTTACCTTCTGGCTCTCCATTTCAGTCACGCTGTCATAGCTAGATCTGCCAGACATCCAACATGCACTCTGATTAAAATACACACCCTTTACGATCACTGTAGGATGAGAGAAAATACCTAATAATCTGTTCTTTCTGTATTTATCAAGCTCAGGTACTCGTTCTACCTAATGTGATCTTCTTCTTCTTCTTCTTCTTCTTCTTCTTTCGGCTTTTTCCTTCAGGGGTCGCCACAGCGAATCATCTCTCTCCATCTATCCCTATCTTCTGCATCCTCAACACTTGCACCCACTAGCTTCATATCCTCATTAATTCCATCCATATACCTCATCTTTGGTCTTCCTCTTTGCCTCCTGCCTGGCAGCTCCATGTCCAACATTCTCCTACCAATATAGTTCTACCTGATGTGATGCCAGTGTTAAACCTTGACACACTTGCTGTTGTTTTTCTTGCCCACTTCATTCATCCTGATGCTCTACTTCTGCACAATTTATGCCCAAATTTCACCCTAGCTTCAGTGGATACTCGTACTTTTTTATTAGACTTGAACTGTTGTTGTGATAATAAAGACTGTATTGTGCTCACCCCAGGACTCCTATTAACAATATGCTCATACTGAACACACTTAGTCCTGTTTTATTCCGAGTCATTTTGCTGGAACTGAAGCATATACCCACTCTGGCTTTTCAGCTGTGATGGCTAGGCAGATGGGTTGGAATCAGCTGATTCAGCTGTTTGTTTTTAGTGATTATCTGACTCTTACTACCTTCTGCCAAAATCACATAGCACAGATTGTGAGGCATCTGAAAAACACTGAATCCTGTCACTTTCATCACAGTAACTTTGTAAAACCTGTCACAATCATCAGTTTATTTCAGTAAACAAGCGTTCGGCACATTTAAAGGAGAGGACAGTACAGGCCAGGAGTTTTTCAGTTGTTTGTTTGAATTTTCACACCGTCCACTGAATTTTTCCTTTGTCCACTGTTTATACATGTTGTACAACAGGGGCAGGAGAAACTGGGTGAAGTTTATACCTTATTAAAGAGTACTATACAAGCATATTTTCAAGGCAATAAACAATATAACTGTTAACTCCGCCTGTGTTAGAAATGCTTCTTTTTTTTTCTTTTAGATGATCAGCCGGTTCTGACGTGCTGCAGCGCCTTTCTGTTGTACAATTTGTGCATAATAATACATTCCACGTTACATTCACTGGCCATTTTAACAGGAACACCTGTAACCCTGTTCATTCATGCAATTATCCAAACAATCATGTGGCACCAGCACAATGCATAAAATCATGCAAATACAGGTCAAGAACTTCAGTTAATGTTCACATCCAATATCAGAATGGGAAAAAAAATCTGATGTCAGTGAGTTGGACCATGGTCGTGCCCGACAAGCTTTAGAACCGTAGTATTACAGAAACTGGAATTTTCATGAAAAACACTCACTTAGACTGGCTCAAAAAAGAAAAAAATCAAAGAGCAGCAATTCGGAAACATCAGAGGTGAGGTCAGAAGTGAAGGGCCAGACTGGTTTAAACTGATATAACAGTGCCTACAACAGCCCACCGGGTTGCAGTGCTGTCAACCACAAAGAGGAATCTGATGCTAGAGTTGACACATGCTCACCAAAACTGGACAGATTGGAAAAACATTATTCGGTCTCGTCTGTTGGACATGAGCTCTGGGTAGGTTTAGAGTGTTTTTTTCTGTTGTTCTCTCTTTCAACATCCACAGAAAGTAAAACCCTACTCACATGACTTTATCAACAGTAAACAACAACTCTGGATTGAAAGGATGTTGGCTAAACCACCAGATAACGTGATGATTCTCAGCTGTGTCTTATTACGGCCAGTCTACTTATTCATGTCACTTTGTGCTTTCAGCAACTCCCATAACCACGAGACACATACACACACACACAGAGAGAGAGAGAGAGAGAGAGAGAGAGAGAGAGAGAGAGAGAGAGAGAGAGAGAGAGAGAGAGAGAGAGAGAGAGAGAGAGAGAGAGAGAGAGAGAGAGAGAGAGAGAGAAAGAAAATGATAGTGATATAGCTGGCAGAGCTTGCAAAGCTTGTGAGACAAGCACACACACATACACACCCATGCAAACACTGAAGAGCATGAACTTGAACGAAAGCCGTAGGTCCACAAGGGGCCCTTTATTGATTTGTCCTTTTTTGTTGAGTTTTTGGAAGTGTGGTGAAAAGCACGGTCTGAATAAACACTAGCCTGGAGCTCAGCTAAAATTCCCCCTGCTTCCTGTGTTTGTATCTGCACCTTTCATAAACTCAGTCCTTCACAGAGGTTTACAACCGAAAATAAAATTTAAAACAGGTATCATATCTTAAAAATAAATAAATAAATAAATGTATAACTTCTCCCAAAAATTTGATTGAATAAATAAATTTTCTGAGCTGGGGAAAATAAATGATTGAAATATAACAAGCTCTGCATCACATAATGATGCCCAAAGCATCATTTTAACAGAAAATAGAGCTTCAAAGTTGGCTAAAATAACTGAGTTTCACAGCAGCACAGAGCTGATGTCATTTGAAAGTTACTGAAAATCATTTTTTTTCAACCATTATAATGTGGTGATGTAACCATATATAATCTATAATGCATGTCAGTCATGGCAGCTCTATATATTTTATGGGCCAACACAGCTTAGGACCTCTAGTGCTCAAAAAGTGCAATTGTATTAGATGCACAATTAATAAAATGCTGATATACACATGTGAATTAAATTCTGACAATCTTCATACATACACTCATCATCGCCTTTACACCTACACCTTCATGCAGCTATCTAATCGGCCAGTCATATGGCAGCAAAGCAATGCAAAAACAAAAATCATGGAGACACAGATCACATCAAACGACAGAGTGGGGGAAATGTGATCTCTGTGACAGAAAAGACATAACAGTGTCCATTTACCGTGACAAAAAAGTGAGGCCAGATATTTCGAGATGCCCTTAGCCAAAAGATTACTAATGAGACATGATGGATAGAGGCGGGGCTTAAAACACCTGTGCAACTGTCAGTCATTCCGGATTCATATGTCAATTGGCTCATCTGCCAAGCAAATAAAAGACTGCTTTTTTGGTGCGCTGAGTAATACCGCATAGCAGCACACTGTGATGTTAAAATGCAGAGCTCCTACACAAAATGCAGAAAGGTTGGCAGGAAGGCATTTGTTAACATGCTTGAGACTGATAAAGGTATGAGTGATGGGAAGAGAACATATGTGGAAATGGCAAACACCTTGCACGGCCCATACTCATTATTCTTAGTGGTCAAGGATGTTGTCTTTTGTTACTGCAGTATTAGAGACGTATTGACAGGGAACACTTTATTCATTCTACGCTTACCTAACTGCATCTGTAAACATTGTAGACACAGTGCAGAATACCAGCTAAATAGTTCCACAAAGCAGAACAGGACACATAAAGTAAAGTTTATTTAAGTGCTGGAGATGCGTTAACAGAGGCTTATGATCTGCTTTCAACATTCAGTGCCCATCACTGGATATTAATTAAAAATGTGCGTTCTCTTCTCATCTCCTTTAAAAAATTCACAAAGCATATAAGCTCATCTGATACATCTAACGAAGACGTTTTCTCCTTATTTATGTCACTAAATAATTTATTAAACCAACAGGCTGAAACTACACAGTGAAGGTGGCTACCGGTTTAGCAATTAAAACCAATTTTGTCAGACTGGCTCCAAATTTTTTCTTATATATATTTTTTATTATATATTTCTTAATATAACAACGGAGGGGGCACGGTGGCTTAGTGGTTAGCATGTTTGCCTCACACCTCCAGGGTTGGGGGTTCGATTCCTGCCTCCGCCGTGTGTGTGGAGTTTGCATGTTCTCCCCGTGCCTTGGGGGTTTCCTCCGGGTGCTCCGGTTTCCTCCCCCAGTCCAAAGACATGCATTGTAGGTTGATTGGCATCTCTAAATTGTCCGTAATGTGTGAGTGAATAAGAGTGGGTGTGTGCCCTGCGATGGGTTGGCACTCCGTCCAGGGTGTATCCTGCCTTGATGCCCAATGACACCTGAGATAGGGCACAGGCTCCCCGTGACCCGAGTGTAGATCGGATAAGCGGTAGACAATGAATATAACAGTCTGGTTATACCAAAAGGCACCTTGGTTTGAAATAATTTATAGTGACACAATGACTACTCAAAAAAGCAAACATTTGGTGGTTGCATAAGTATTTCTCCCACCGGTAGAAAGGGTTTTGGCTGGGATTACTGCAGCAAGTCTTCTGGATTGTGATTTTTTGGCCATTCTTCTTGGCACAGTTGCTCAAGCTCTGTCAGATTGAATGGAGATTGTTGGTGAACAAGAATTTTCATATCTTGCCTTGTATTCTCAGTAGGATGGAAGTCTGTGCATTGACTGGCATATTCGAAAACCTAAGGGTTTTCCTTTTTAACCACTCCAGTGTAACTTTGGCAGTATATCACTGTCTTGTTGGAATGACAATCTCATTCCCAAGCTCAAGTTCTCTTGTAGACTATTACAGGATTGTCTCCACCAATCTTGGCCTTAAGCCTGAACAGTTACCCTGACCATTTATTCCAGTCCATGCTGCTGAAAAGCATCCCCACAATATGCTGCTACCACCACCATGCTTCACATGGTATTCTCAAGGTAATGAGCAGTGTTGAGTTTCTGCCAAATGTGAGGGGTTTTTTTTTCCAAGGTTATGGATTTCAGACAGTCTCCTTTCATTTGCTGTCGTTCCATCCTTTTTTTTTTTTTTACATTTTTAATATTGATAAAACTCTGGAGCTTTCCATGAGCAGGTCTACTTTTTCTCAGATCACACGAAACTTTCACTGCACACACATGGACTACTTTTGGACTCAACTCATTATGCAAATTCTGACGGTAAATGTTTGTACCAGAAGTCATTTTCACAGCAATATTTTTTCTGTTTTTATTTTATAGCAATTTTTTTTTCTTTTCCATTTTTTTCCTGTTCTTATTTGGTAAATAGTTTTGCAAACTATATTTCCTATCACTTCAGTATTATCAGTTAGTTTATGTAAATTCATGCCATAAAAATAAATTCCTGTTCTATCACAATTCCAGCTTGCGACACCACAAAACGGCGACACCACAAAACGGAAAGGTCCAAGGGATTGTCATGTCCCCAACCCCAAAAGTGATAACCCTGGCACACACTAACAAGCACAGAGCAAATATACAACCAACTAGCTGGTTATTTAACTAAAGCCCTCATCACCAGAAGCCATAACCCTGTTGGATATTGGCACATCAATCAAAACCACTTTCTGTCCTGAACTGGCACAGATGGCACAGAGGTACTGCCTCATGCAAATGCACAGAGTGTCAGGGGCTATTTAACACTAGAGCTTATATATGTGATGAGAACAGGAGCTACAATACAATGACAAAATGCAGAGAAGCTTCTATTTGTAACAAGTCTGCTGCTTTTCCTAGAGCTACAGAAAGTAATCTTTTCCTTTGTAGTCTCTCTGTGTCTATCCGTTTTTGTTGCACAGATGTGAGGGGAAAAGCTTTGTGTGCATGTGTGTGTGCGCGCGCGCATGTGTGTGTGTCATTCATAATCAAATCTTGGCAAATCAATAAGTTTATTTTAAGCCTGTTGTTAGCGTCAGACCTGAGATTTGATTATGGAACTCACTGGAGCTGATCCAAGAATTCCTAACTACAGATCAGATAGGATTTTTTAAGGTAACATAAGAATATGAATAAATATGAATATGAATTTAATATTCAGGACTTTCTCTGGTTATATGAATTTGTGAAAAATCCTAATTTAACTTATAAGATGTTAAGACTTGAAATAGAACATTCTATAACATGCCCCGACGTTTTCTGAATACCATAAGGAAGGGTATAATTACACACACACACACACACACACACACAAAACATATTATATATATATATATATATATATATATATATATATATATATATATATATATATATATATATATATATATATATATATATAGATCAGGTATAACATTATCAGCACTGAGACGTGAAGTGAATAACACTGAGTATCTCCTCATCATGGCACCTGTTGGTGGGTGGGATATATTAGGCAACATTTTTGTCCTCAAAGTTGATGTGTTAGAAGCAGGAAAAATGGACAAGTGTAAGGATTTGAGCGAGTTTGACGAAGGGCCAAATTGTGATGGCTAGACCACTGGATCAGAACATCTCCAAAACTGCAGCTCTTGTGGGGTGTTCCCGGTCTGCAGTGGTCAGTATCTATCAAAAGTGGTCCAAGGAAGGAACAGTGGTGAACCGGCGACAGGGTCATGGGCGGCCAAGGCTCATTGATGCACGTGGGGAGTGAAGGCTGGCCCGTGTGATCCAATCCAACAGACGAGCTACTGTTGCTCAGATTGCTGAAGAAGTTAATGCTGGTTCTGATAGAAAGGTGTCAGAATACACAGTGCATGATGGGTCAGGGCTGTTTTGGCAGCAAAAGGGGGATTTTTTGGCAGCACAATATTAATCTATTACTGTTGTGAGGTTTTTGCTCAGTGAACATCAATATTGTATGGATCAATGTTGAATAATTAAACTGTTTGAATAATAATGATTAAAATCTTTCTCTGCTTTCAAGGTCATATTAATATTATTCACTGACTACCTCAATAAATGTTTACTTTTTTATTGTTTACTGTGGATGCGTAAATTTTGATATTTTGTTTGATTCATGTATGACTCACGTAGTTTAATACAAGAAAAACAACATTTTGAAGCCATTATTTTTAAATGGGTTAATGACATTTAATCTGATAAAATAGTATTTTTTTTGTTAGTTTTTTATTCTAATGAATCTAATGTCATCTTTTTGAAAGGGTCTTCTATTCAATAATATTTTCAAGAATGCTCGTTCTTGGTATTTAATATTCAGCTCAGTATTTAAAGCTTTTATTACTGTCTGTTATTTCGGACAGTACTTCGGTGAATGCACGTTCATTGAAAAAATAGCTTTGTACATTGGATCCATTAGAGGTTGTGTCACAAATGCACCCACAACGCCTCCTCCTTCCCAGCAGAGGGAACCCTCACCTGAATACTAGACTTCTGGGTCACGGGGTTCATTTCTGGTATTATGCTCACGCCATACATAGCTTTGCAAAGTATCTTTAGTATTATCTACATACCAAGCCTTGTATCTCTGCTTTCATTTTGCCTATGTCTATTACTAGTTTTTTGCTTATTGGATTTTCACTGTTTTGGGATTTCATTCATTCATTGTCTGCCGCTTATCCGAACTACACTCGGGTCACGGGGAGCCTGTGCCTATCTCAGGCGTCATAGGGCATCAAGGCAGGATACACCCTGGACGGAGTGCCAACCCATCGCAGGGCGCGCGCTGCGCGCGCACGCACGCACACACACACATATACACACACACACTCTCATTCACTCACGCAATCACACACTACGGACAATTTAGAGATGCCAATCAACCTACCATGCATGTCTTTGGACTGGGGGAGGAAACTGGAGCACCCGGAGGAAACCCCCGAGGCACGGGGAGAACATGCAAACTCCACACACACGGCGGAGGCGGGAATCGAACCCCCAACCCTGGAAGTGTGAGGCAAACGTGCTAACCACTAAGCCACCGTGCCCCCCTGTTTTGGGAGTTGCCCTTTTGATTTGTTTGCCTTTTCTGTTTACCTGATTTTCCTGCCTGTTTTACCGACTCTGCCTTTGTCTTACGTTTTGGATACCTTTACTAGGCTCATTAAAGTGTTTGTTCCGCACATGGATCCGTCTCAACTTCCGTTACAGGATGATAGTGATGTGTCACACATGCTGATCTGATCAGAAAGCTTCAGCAACTGCTCCTAACAAACTTCAGCTTAAAAAGTGGTGGCTCACACATAAGGGCAGATGGGATGAAGCCCAACCCTTACAACAAATGCTAATTTACCTAAAGTTCCATACATTTGTGTGGTGTCATTTTGTTGGAGGCTGTTATTTGACGTTGCCCTGCCCAATCAATACGTGAAGTCAAAAGAAAATTATTAGCTATAAATGGTAACCAAATTATTGATTGCTATGAAATTTTTTAGATCCACTATGGCTGGATTCATATAAGCGCATCAAAATAGAGCTTTAGTTCCAGTCCAGTAAAGTATTCATTGAGACTGCACCATTCAGACGATGAAAAGATGAAGTGTTTATCACCTTGGACAACAAGAGAGGAGGAGGACTAAAGTAACACTTCACAAAGTGCCAAAGCTGAGGGAATGGGTAACATTACAAAACCAGCAAACTGAGTGAAAAAAAAAAAAGAAAAGAAAAACTCACAGCAATTTTTCCCATCCAAAGTCATTGTGGCTCTTGGAAAAAAAGTGCTGTGCTTCAGGTTAAAAACAGTCAGTGATTGATAATTCTATTGAGGTGAAGTAAGTTTAGAGACAAGGAGAAAGAGAAGCTGATGCAGACAACCTAACTTTACCCTGGAAATATGCTCTAAATAAAGGTCAGAATATGTCAGTATGCCAGTAAAATGGCTTGAGAAATAATCCTATATTTCTGTCCTTTGAAAAGAAACGGTTTCAGCATCACATGATTGGCTTCACACACATACAAGCTATTCGGCCGTTTTAACTAATCGGAAAAATATGCATGTATGTGTCAAAACAAATACATTACGGCTTTGCCATCTCCCGGAATTAGTCTAAAAAATGTCTTTATTACTTTGGTTATGGGAATGAGAGTGTGGTGATGGATTGCTCAATCTATCTAATTCAGTTATGTGAGCAAGAGTGATGGCAGAGCCACAAGGCACATCATTTCCACAGTCGTTCAGTGAACTCTGCACCTACCTGGGGAGGAAATCCACTGAAACGACACAATAGCTCATTTCGGGGCGCGCACACTGCAAAAGCATTCTGTAAATTCTGTCAGAGGGTTAGGCAGTGGATGCAGATCTATCTAATTGTAATTATAGTCTTGTTTTAATGATGCTGGGGAAAAGGAAGTAAGATTTAGTGAAACGCAGGCAGGGAAAAATTAGAGCTGAAGTTTAAGTTGATTCACTGCAATTAAGGCGAAATACGCTGCTGCTGCAGTGCTCATAGTCTGGCAGTGTATTTATTCAAATGAACAAACGCACCGCCAGACTGTACTGCACTGCAGCAGATTCACATTAACAACACTCGACTTGTAACAAGTTAAAAGATCTGCACTGTGTTAGTCATTAGCTGTGTTACAGATCTGTCCCTTGCCTTTAAAGCTAGCACTGCTTAACAATGGTTCTTGCCTGAAAATGATTGGTAATATTCCGCTAAAAATCGAAGGACCTACAAACAAAAAAATTAGCTAATGCAAATGGCCAACTGTTTCTTGGATCTCTGATTAGACTGTGAAAGGAGCAAGCGGGCTGAACTTTTTGTTTCAGTATTCATCACTGTGACTCTGACAGTCTGATCTGTCGAAATGTGATCTGGGTTAACACTTTAAGAACCAGCTCTTGAACTATTAAATGCCTAGCGCTGCATGTGCTTGAACAGGTAGGAGGTGGAGGCGGATGCGTAACACGTTCAAGAGAAGTGTAAATTGTTTGTTTTGCAATAATCTCTGAATCTTGCCAGGAAATGACAAGCAACCCCACTGAAGGCATGACTAACGCTTCAATCTGCACCTGCTAGTATTTAAAATAAAGCCTGCAGGATTTAGTGCTGAGGCTAAATCTATATTCTTTATATAACAGAGTTATTTATCTACAGTGTTTTATTTATGTACTGCATATGACTAATAATGGCAGAGCAGGGCAGAGGCAGGTCTGAATAAGTATCAGATGGTTCCCCTCCGTAGGGAGCTGGCTGCAGTGCTCCACTGATGGCAGTGTTATCGGCACACAGCCCTGTGCACTTCACCGCTGCTCACAGATAAGTTTGGGCCATGACAAATGAAATGCAGTAGGAGGGAGGAAGAGAGAGTGTGGAGAGAACCTTCAATACCATGCAGGCCCATATTCAGTGCAGCCAAAGGCTTTTTTTTTCTAATAAATCACCGCAGAGGAGGAAAAATCACCTTAATTTCTTATGCCAGAGACAACACACAGGGACCACAGGCTGGCACAATGCACAAAAGTGTTTGAAGATCAAACCTGCTAGATTACATTTCATCCTAAAAATGGTTGGAAGGTAAGAAATGGTGGAAGCGCACAGCCCGTGAACCGCAACCGCTCAGTCAATATGCATATTAAAGTCTTTTGATGAACTGTCTCTTTTTATTATTTTAATACCATGCTATGAAAAGGAGGCAATGAACAAGTACAAAATAGCCCTTAATTAAAACTATAGACTTCACTTGTTCGCCCCGGCACAGCTGTTGCTCAGATGTGGACTGCAGGTCTGTTTTACTCTCTGATTATGATCTAATCAATCATCCTGGTGACAGCTCAGTCTGAGGAGGCTCACAGCATGTTTCCTTCTGCTTTGTTTAAGGCTGGAGCATCTGAACCTGTCACAACCCATGCTGATTGATCGAAAAAAACTTCTATCACTGTGTGTGTGTCTGGTTGTGTGTGGGTGTGTGTGTGTTAACCACACCTATCATTTGCATGTGCAGTGACAGATTTAAAAGTGGCAGGGATGATTGATTTGTGGTCTGTGTGATTGAGGGACAGCATATGTCATTGTGACAGAGCCAAGATGACCATCGGGGCAGCTTAATATTACTAGGACTGAGGTATGTATTGAATCATTGATCCTTACTTCCTGGTGATGGAATGGTTAATACAGGCTGTTCTTCAAGACACAATGTGATAATGAAGGACTCTTATTTTTCCCCAACAAATCCCAAAATAACCATTCAAACTGTCTGAACAGAGACTGATGAATCTCCTGCAAGTGTGTTAATTCTCTTCCACTGGTGTGATTCAGAGACCGGAACTCCACACCTCCGGTGCTTATGACAGATTGGGCGGTAGAGCTTAAATCATAGGCTAATGGGCCTGTTATGGAGGAATTCGAGCCATGCATCTGGCGCGGCGTGTGGCTCATGAGTCGCTTCATCTGTTACAATCTGCGGACTGTGGCTATATACACACATTAATGCAAAACCGGGAAGAGTTGTTACAGCCAGAGGAGTCGAGGACGAATTTACAACTTCCCTTTTTGCCAGGTGCACCTTCCCACCATCGTGTTAACGGATTGTTGTGCTGATAGCTGCAATCCCATGATTCATGGATCTCAGCGGGAAAAGCTGGCACGTGGCCATCCCAGGAGGCTTCACACAATCAGAGAGTAACACAATACTGATTCACATACACATCTGTTACTTTAGGCAAGCTTTTAGCCTGCAGACCATGTAAGTGTGTGAGGGGGATTTGTGTTAACTAGAATCAGTCCTGCATGAGTTTAGCTGTAACATGGCAGGTAACCCTGGTTTGTGATCTCTTTGTAACATAAAGTGAAGCAAATTAGTAATTGACCCCTAGTTCGGGTGAGCTGTAGGTAATACAAAAAGCTAGAGGATGAGTTTTTTAAAGAGTATCATTGTCTTAAGCGTCTTCATACATGCCTGTCAGTTCTGCAGGTTCTACAAAGATATCTGGTCATGTTTTTAGGTTAATAATCCCCAGTAGAATGTGTAAGTATTAATCACAGAGTATTTTTAGCCTCTTCCTCCATTTGTGATGGAAAGGTTATTCCAGGCTGTTCGTAGTGAGAGTGTGTCATTTTCTTTCAAGTATCCTACAACACAGACCAAACAATACGCAGAGGGTGTTTAAATTCCTCTAAAATTCCACTTGTTATAGAGAAAGTCTATGATAAAATATGACCGATATAAAAATACTGAGCGGCTCAATATTACCATGCTGGAAAAGCTCCACACCTAGATGTAAAAAAAACCTCAAGGTTCTACAGGGAGAGTAAAAATTGCATGTACGCCTCTAAGGACCGGATATGTATTCTGAACCAGGAAGTGCCTTGCTGCCTTTCTCTAAGGCAAAGAACAGGCTGGGGTCAATTGAAGTGTCATTCACTGCCATTAAATGGGAAAACAGCAGGCAATACTCCTTGAATCCGTGGCACTCAGCGGCACAGAGCATTTAAGCGGCAGGATGTGGAGTAAATGGAAGAGGTTTGAACAGAGCCAGAGAAAAGGTCAGGGCAGTGTCACTCACTCAGTCTATCAGCCAGGTATGAGCAAGGATGTTCAGCTGTACTGAGACCATTCCTGTATTCTCATTTGAAGAGGAAATGCCCTATAAAACACACCCATGGTTTGTTATCAATGTAGTAATCTGTCAGACCAGCCTTATGGGCTGGATGCCTGAAATCAAGCTCAAGTGTTACTGGGATGTGTACCATTACACTGTACAGCAACCAGAAATAAAGTAACGGGCTTACAAAACATCATCAGTCTAGACTTACATATACAGAGGGGCTCAAAAAAATGTATACACACTTCAACAGTTGTTATCTATGCCCTTTTTTAATACTCGAATTGAATTATGGCAGCAATGTGTAGTGTTATGCTTCCTCTAAAGGTGTCAGTAGTCGCGCCATCGTTGATGCTGTTGCTGTTGATGGTGTTGTGACCGTCGATGGAGTTGTGTCCATCAGAAGAGAGACAAAGAAGATGGTGGAGCCACGCTTGACTTTCGAGCAACGCAAGATCATTTTGAAGTTAATTTGAAAATGTGTGTGAAGTTCAACGACAATGGCGAGGTGTGTTTGGAACAGAATCACTAACATGACTAACAATTGCACGAATTCCTGATGTTGTTCATATAATAGTTTGCCAAAATCAAGTGCCTGGATGCTAATGGTGACCACTTTGTCACTAATGTGACTGCATAATTTAAACATGACTTACAGCTACCCTTAGATGTTTAGTAATAAAATTTTTATGCATATATATATATTTCTTGTTGAAAAAGTATATATGCATTTTTTGAGCCGCTCTGTATCAGAAGATGTGGAGTAGTTTTCTAGAACAGCATCACTCTGATATTAATTTCTCTTGTAACATAAATGATTTATATTTATGGCCGTGTTCTGATATATTTCACTAGAAACAGCTTGAATCGCACAATGCACCGAAACTATAACATTTCTTTATTTCAGCATGGTGACATTGTTTTCCCTGGCTAAATCACATTATACATGCTGCTAATCAAGATTGTGTAGCAACATGATCTACAATCTACACATGTACTAAAATCTGATTAGTATGCGAGTCCAAGTGGTTTCATTTCACGCCCCTTCTTGAAGAGGTGGGGTCAAGAAGTGAGATGTATGCATATTTTGCCAGCCATGCAATCCAATTGTTTTTAGTAATCCAAAAGACCACCTTGAATTGGGCAAAACACACTGCTGACAAGCATCCCGGCCTTCACCGAGAGATTAAAGGCTGACAGGTTAGATAAATGGCCTGCAGGAAGCATCAGTGTATTGAAAATGTGGAATAGGTTAGGTTTTGTATGTTTACTAAGCTTTTCTAAAACTACTTGTGTAAAACACTGACGTATAGCGTCGGAGTGCAGGCACCCAGACTGCCAGTTAACTTTATCTGCTTTATAATTTTTTTTTGGATCCTAGCATTAATTCCGTACAACGGCAAAGTCCGTGACTGGGTCGGCAACCTGCCCAGGAGCCGTACCCGGGCCACGGCAATGAGAGCACGGGATCCTGCTGCTGGACCACCAGGAGCCTTATCTGCTTTGTAATGCTATAGTAAATCATAATGCCTGTTTAACGTATCCACTAAGCAGTGTGTTGTGTGTAATGTTATCCACCACTTCTTGGGGAAGTGGTAGCTCATGTGGTTAAGGCTCTGGGTTGTTGATCAGAAGATTTGGAGTTCAAGCCCCAGCACCCCCACATGGGGCAATTGAGCAAGGCCCTTAACCCTCCCTGCTCCAGGGGTGCTGCATCATAGCTGCCCCTGTGTTCTGATCCAAACTTCCTTAGCTGGGATATGCAAAGAAAAGAATTCAACTGTGCTGTAATGTATGTGTGGTGATAATAAAGGCTTCTAAAATAAAATATTAATAAAATAAAAATTACATTTAAATTTAGAAATTTAAACATTTCAAGTTTTTCAATTTAAAATTACAAAATTATTTTCAAAATATTTTTTATTTCTATAAAATAAAACATCTGCTGGTGAGGGAACATCGATTTATTGCTGCAAGAACGGAAGTGATAACAGGAACATTCATTCATTGTCTACCGCTTATCCGAACTACACTCGGGTCACGGGGAGCCTGTACCTATCTCAGGCGTCATAGGGCATCAAGGCAGGATACACCCTGGACGGAATGCCAACCCATCGCAGGGCGCACACACACACACACCCTCTCATTCACTCATGCAATCACACACTACGGACAATTTAGAGATGCCAATCAACCTACCATGCATGTCTTTGGACCGGGGGAGGAAACCGGAGTACCCAGAGGAAACCCCCGAGGCACAGGGAGAACATGCAAACTCCACACACACATGGCAGAGGTGGGAATCAACCCCCAACCCTGGAGGTGTGAGGCAAACGTGATAACCACTAAGCCACCGTGCCATCCCGTAACAGGAACATGTTTTGAGGAAGTTCCATATCATTAAATATAACTTCAAATGTATCACCTGTCATCCATTATTAAATTAGGAATTGTAATCGTTGGCAAATCGTTGTTGTTTAAGGGGATTAAAACACTTCAGTCTGATAACTCGTGTGACACTCATGTGGCACATGATTTATATACAGTACTCTGTTATATGTGTTACTTTAATCATGGAGTGGATGGGCTGGTTTTAGTATTTCAGAAATTGCTGATCTGGGATTTTCACACACAACAGTCTCTAGAGTTGTCACATAGAATGGTGTGAAAAACAATAAACACATTGAGTGAGTGACAGCTCTGTAGGTGAAAACACCTTGTTGATAAGAGAGGCCAGAGGAAAATGGCTAAATTGGTTGGAGCTGCCAGGAAGGATATAGTAACTCAAATAATCACTTTGTACAACAGAAGCATCTCAGAATGCACAAAGCAGCAAACCTTGAGGTGGATAGGCTACATCAGAAGTAGATCACATCAGGTTCACCACTACTGTCAGCCAAGAACTGAAATCTGAGGCTATCATAAGCACAGACTTACCCAAACCGTACGGTTTGTACAGATTAGGGGGGAAAAAATCACCAGTCTTTTTCCACTCTTCTACTGCCTTTCTAGATCTTGAGCAATTTAGTCAAGCGATGGAAGTAATTTGCATTCTGCATTGGGTTGCCATGTGCCCTTAAATTCATCATTACCAGCCCTGCCTTCTCTAGATTTCCCTTGCTCACAGGTGTCAGGATTGCCTATTGACGCTACAGTGACATACAATCTGCGTTTAAGGGTTTGCTTTGCAATGCGAAACGCGACGGACCATACAGTCCTCGAAGCGTTGCCAGACGGTGGAGACGGGACAGTGGAGGAAGGGTGTGTCAGGGGACATCTGAGAAGAACTCAGGAGAAAGTATTGTACCATGCTACCACTTACACAACTGCAAGAGCAGATGGTCTTGCTCATCAAACAAGCGCCAAATATTGGACATGAGAGACGAAAACAGGAGGTGTAGCTCAATGTTGTTTAGAAAATGCCTCGCTGTTCGAGCAAGCTGTCTGACGAGTGCTGGGTCATGAAATATGCAGTGTGAATGCTTTTTACCCTATGATTATCACAAACACTTAAAAATGCCATGCTTATAAAAGGCACATTCTCTTTATCAAAAAGAAAAACTATAAGGAAAACAAATGTGTTAATATTTGCAGCTGATAAAATATCACATAATCTGCAAGGATAATCTGTATTAATCAGCATGATGTAATGATCTAATCACACCACAACTCTGGCTACAGTCTGGAATGGACAGTGATATGAAATAACTGGTCTACTATAATATACATGCTAAAGAGATCATGTGAAAATGAAAAAAAAAAAAAGGCCGGGATAACTTCAGGTCAATAGATCATTCATATTAAGATCCAGTTAGAGCGGCATAGTCTGTGAACAATTCTAAAATTAATCGAAACCCAATGAAAAGCAAGTTAATGACTCCAGGTGCCAGGACTCCTGCTTAAAGTGTGAAGAAACAGTCAACTAAAGACAGAGTGAAATTGAAAAGAGATCGAGATAGGAGTTTTGTGAAATGAAAAATCTGATATGGCTGAATTCTCAGCATGGACATAAATCAATAAGGGTGTATTAAATAGGTTTTATTACGCATAGTCCTGTTGGCCAGAGTAGCCCTCATAATTGGAGAGCCCATTTCTTTTGTGCAATTTATTACAAACAATTGCATTTAAATGTACATTTTAAAGAGATAATCAATGTCAGGTTTTTTTCAGACTGCACAAATGGTAGTTAATTACATTTGAAACAGATAACTTCCAAAAGCTTGCACGCATAAATGACATTTCACACAAATGATTGAACAGAAGGCAGAGCAAATTCACAGCTTTCTGCTCCGGTGACAGGAATATTAATTATCTATGTAGTGCAAAAGTACATGGTGTGATCACACACAAACAACGTAAATCCTGAGAGCAAAACAATGACTTCTAGTATAGAATTCACAATAGTGTATGCTGGGCAAAAATGCCACAATGAAAGATAAAACAATGAAATAATTCAGTAAATAAATAAATACTCTTACATCAACAGCAGCGATTTCACAACAATTACACTGTTTGTTTTTTAATTAAGAACAATATGTACCTTTAATCAATCTCTAAATTGTCCGTAGTGTGTGATTGTGTGAGTGAATGACAGTGTGTGTGTGTGTGTGTGTGTGTGTGTGTGTGTGTGTGTGTGTGTGTGTGTGTGCCCTGCAATGGGTTGGCACTCCGTCCAGGGTGTATCCTGCCTTGATGCCCAATGATGCCTGAGATAGGCACAGGCTCCCCGTGACCCGAGAATAGATCAGATAAGCGGTAGACAATGAATGAATGTACCTTCAATCATAATTTATAGTTTTGTGAAACATCTGGAAACAAAAATACACACATTGTAGCAGCTATAAATAGCTCAATTCACCAACATCTCTTTTTTTCTTTCCCTTAAAGTTTACAAAAAAAAAACTGCAGATATTTAAACTGTAAAAAGTGTAAAGTCCTCTTTCCAGTGGCAGAGTAGTTACTGACTGTTATAAAACTCTGAACACACACCACGGCCTACAAAATATGACCACCACAGACTACACTCTCCACAGCTCACTGTTCTTCAACTCCAGACCAGACCTTTGACTGACCATACCTGCTCTCAGTCTCTCTCTCACACACACACACACACACTCTTTAAAAGAGACTTCACCCACAATTTGCAAAGTATACCCTTAGTTAGACCTGCACTCCTGACGTTCGCAGCCTGTTTACCTGGTATGAACTTTGCCCCTTCATATTTTTGCTTATTCAAGTCTTGTCCTGTTTGTACATTACCTAACCTTGAACCTGTATTGAAAATGTTATCTGTAAATCTCTCATCAAACATGAACCTTGCATCTGTCTCATCCTGCTCCTGTATGACAGATACACATTCCATTGCATGGAAATAAACCGGTGACTAGGCTATATTAACATTTGACATAAACATATTTATTTAATAAATGCTACTTCTTTCATTAATGATGTTTGTATTTGTTTTTAATCACTAGTTTTCTGTCTTTTGTTGGAAAGACCCCACATTCTGATAATGTGGGGTCTGTACAAGAAATATAGCGTGACGTCTTCTTGTCGGTTGTTGCTTGTGTTGCAGTGTGACAAGAGAAATAAAAAAGTCCATTTTAGAGTTGCGCTACTCTAATTTCTTTTAGTCAGTCACTGACGCTGATAAAGTTGGCCTGAACTTCTGGTTGCTGCAGTTATATCTACAAAACTACAAGAAGACATCAAAATGGGGATTTCAATATGTTAGAACATATATAATGCGGTTAAGCGGTTAAAAATGAAAGAAATCCTTCGGATCTGACAGTTGAATCAATATTGTTATGCAGTATGTTATTTGAACAATTAATCCATATTGCTGAGGGATAATTATACATTGTGCTGCATGTACTGAGACTTCTTTTGTTCACCTGGAGAGTATGTGGTTTTGTAGAAACAACAGTTCTGGGTAAGATTGATAAGTATTCCGATCACGAATTTCCAGCACACTACAAATTATGTGTCCAAATTACATCGGAACTCAATTATATCTAGGTTCAGGCTACTCAATTCCAGGCCTGTGGGATTAAGAATTCTCCAACTTGTCAGGCAAAATTTGACAGAAACTCATGCTTATCGGAAGTACTTTATCGTATTAAACTTTAATCCCATTTTGGGCAGATACCCAGAGAAGAGAATATAAACCTTAGAATATAAAGAAGTTTGAAATGGAGGAAACATAGAGGAGAGTCCAAAATCCCACTACAAGTACATACATCAGTCATTAGAGATGCATGATGTTATTCTCTCCTCCACTACAGCCTTCACTAAATATTAATATGAAGGAGCTGATATTAAGTATGAAGGTGAAAAAAACTTTATATATGAAGGTGGACAAACTGCATTACTAAAGAGTGATAAAGAAAAACAATGATCATATTAATTTGTTATTTGTTTATTGTCATTTATTCTTTTTTATCCAATCAGTCGTTGAAATGTGTTAACTAAGCATTCACTTAAAGTAATAAGCCGCTTGTCACATAAAACACATTTCAAAATAAATTAAAAAATAAATAGATAAAAAGGCTGTCTAATGCATAAAGCAGGAAATATTGTATAGGCATCAGCAAAGAAAAAAAAAAAAAATCTCTCAAAACCCAGACCTGGTGGCAGTAGCACAATGTTTATTTGCATTAGCATACACATTTGCACCTATAAAAGCACATGCTTCATGGTCCCAGCAAAAGGTTACTGTAACCATCCAATAGCTTTTTATGAGCCACTGATCCAATTCAAGACTGGAGACAGGCAAGTTTCATCCCAAAGGGACCTGCAGCAGTGCTGCACTTTTGTCATTTATCATCCATGTTTGGGGGGCTCATTTTTCTCTTTTCCTTACCTATTCTTTCCCCAAAAAGTTTTTTAGGCAAGCTTCTAAAAGTCATCAAAATCCAGAGTCCTGGAGAAACCTATCCATCAAAGAGCCCCACCATGGAGACAGGAGAGAGGAAATTGCTCCGGTATCACTCCATAGGGGGAGTGTAGTTTCAGCTACATCTCCAGCTGGAGAACACAGGACCCTGCCCTCTGGGTGCTGAGCTGTGAAATTTCAAACACTGACCTGAGCAATATCTTACGCTCCCTACCATATGAGTGAAATCTAACTAACAGGACCAGATAACAAGGAGGCCTCGATTCAAAAGACATCATTTCGACATTCTGGTAGTAAGGTGAGCAGGCTGAAAGCCACATGCCTTTATATATAAAAATGAAATATTATAGTTATGATTTATTCAGAACTTTCAAGATTTCTTACTGTTACAGACCTCAAGTCAGGAATCTACCCATATATGCCTGGATGTGAATTCTAAACCTCCAGTTTTTTTAAACGCTGTGACTTTTTTATGTGTTTTGCATGACAGATGCTGTGATAAATTCCTTGAGGTCTGAACTACACAAACCATCCTTACAGGCACAAACAACTGAAGCTCTTAACCTCTATAACTTAATGCCTGCATGAATGAGCAGGTGTACATATGTTCCTATTAAAGTGGCTAGGGAATGCATATGGTGATTTGTCAACCCTGATAGATGCTGTTGTGGATAAATTCTGAAAAATAGCTCAAAATATTTTTTACAGATATAGTTTTGCATCAAATCGTTTCTGCCAACAGCTTGTTCTACGTTTCCACGTCTACGTCAGACTCTCAGCCTGCAAATATCACATTGGCTAATGGACCATTTTAACAAACACTGCATCGGCAGCAGAACAGAGAGCAACACTTACACACTCTTTACTGATTAGAGTAGATAAAGTTTTAAAATTGTTTAAATGACCTGATAAAAGACATTAACGAACCGAAAGTCAACAGAACAGAACTGACTGAATTAATCAGCACTTACTTTCAGTGATCAGTCGAGTGAAGAGACGATGATGAGACCTGTGTTTGAATGCAGCAAGCATCTTTTTCTTCAGGTGATGAGACTGATGTGGATTAAGCTGATATTCAAAGTAAGAACTCATTTCCCATGTTAATGTATCGCTCTTAATATTTCACAGTCAAATTCTTTTAAGTCTGTGTTATAAATGTTGTTGGGAATGAATTTCAGTAGAATTTGGACTTGAAATCATTAAATGCAATATTTTTTTTCGCTTTCGTGGCTAACAGACTTTAATGGCACCTGCCTAATATTGTGTTGCTCCCCCTTTTGCTGCCAAAACAGCCCTGACCCGTCATGCACTGTGTATTCTGACACCTTTCTATCAGAACCAGCATTAACTTCTTCAGCAGTTTGAGTAACAGTAGCTCGTCTGTTGGATCGGACCACACGGGCCAGCCTTCGCTCCCCACGTACATCAATGAGCCTTGGCCGCCCATGACCCTGTCATCGGTTCACCACTGTTCCTTCCTTGGACCACATTTGATAGATACTGACCACTGCAGACCGAGAATACCCAACAAGAGCTGCAGTTTTGGAGATGCTCTGATCCAGTGGTCTAGCCATCACAATTTGGCCCTTGTCAAACTCGCTCAAATCCTTACACTTGTCCATTTTTCCTGCTTCTAACACATCAACTTTGAGGACAAAATGTTCACTTGCTGCCAAATATATCCCACCCACTAACAGGTGCCATGATGAGGAGTGTTATTTACTTCACTTGGCACTGTTCAGAATGCACTGATCTGTGTATATAGTTAAAAAAATGCAAGCTCTCTCCCACCACCCATAGAAAATAAGCACAAAGACTACATTATAATTTTAAAATGGCTCCAGAAATATACTGACATTTATAAATCCAATCTATTTACAGTGTAATTGAACCCAAAATCAAGTCTGAGCAATGTCCGGAGAAAAGGTCATTCAGCTCTAATTTATCGTTACAACATTTAATGTCATAACTCTGAGATGCAAGACTATTATTCAGTAGAAGAAAAATAAGCTTAGAATTTACAAAATGGTCCTTTGTGATTTGTTTGCAAGTTGGATAGCCTGACAACTGTCTGATAATGCATGCCTCCAGTGAATCCTCATACAAAAAAAGTGTCTGAGTAGTAGCATAGTCTCTCTATCATCACCCCGGCGTCCCTTCCCAACAAAGCCTCCCGCAGAGGGAGATGTAATTTCAATCTCCCCGTGCGCTTTCAGACATTGCAACTCTCAAAGCAAACAGAGAGTCGGGGAATTTTCACAGGGAAAATCAGTGGTAATCAGGCAGGCTGGTGCTCTCTCAGCCATTAAAACCACTCGCTAAGAGTGCCCCAGCCCACACAGCCTAATATTTGATTGCATCTGAGTGCAGAAGGAGCTTTCCGTTTATAATGCACACAATTCCTGAGATTAACTCGTAGGAATTCTGCCACACAGACGGACATTCAGCGCATATTTATTAGTCTACATTCTGAACCAAGTGAAATGCCAAGGACGTTCTCGTCACACATCGCTAGTTTCATTTCTCTCTTTTGGTCTGTTATCTCTGTAGATCTGTCGAGAAGGTCACTGGACTTGGTGAATCTGTTTCAAAGACAGGCCTCCAGATAAACAACAATACGGTAAATCAAACCAATATACAGACAATACGACATTCTCTACAGGCAAGGGACACTCTGACACAATTTACTTCAGCCAGAGGTATTAAATAAGGCTGAGAAGAAAGGTATCCATGGATTCCTTGGACGAGAAATATATGGGTGCTCTATGAGGTCTATGTCTCCTCTAATTTTTCAAGAGTAGCATTTTTTTGATTTTGTGAGAGGCTAAGAGGAGTCATAAAAAGTGCAGTGTTCTTGTAAAGCACTTGCTTTCTTTAATTCACTGTGTAATAATAAATACTAAAAGTGTCTATAGGGAGCTCATTATCAAGGCAGTGTTTCTTTGTGAAACATATATGCTCTCTTTCAGCAGATTAATAGAGAAGACCACAGCTAGAGAGTGTCTGGGGAGAACACCAAGTCTGATCTTTTTTTTTATTGACCAAAAGCTGGCACATGATATCGGTTTCAGAATTTTGCCGGATACAATGAAAAAACTTCATTCAGCAATATGAGGTTTAATTCATATCTTCAAGTGCATCTTCAAACATGAACATGGAACCTCAACTTGTATCCTGAATTTATATATTTCTATAAAGCTGCTTTGTGACCATGTGCACTGTTAAAGGTGCTATAAAAATAAAACTGAACTTTGAGCTTTGAAGTGAACTTAGCGGCTAAAGAAATGCAGCTAAATCCCATGAACTGCACATTCAACCCCGATGTGCGAGCGAGCTATAGACAAAGTATGACTTTTTTCTTTTTAGTTTAGATTTTGATGAAAAAAAAGATTAAGGGTGAATTGCAAACAAGGGTGGAAAATTGCAAATCGACAGAAAATGAATCAATTCTTCAGATCTTTACGATCCTCAAAGCTGCCTGCATTCTAGCAAAATGAGGTCGAAGTATTAATATGAGATTTATCACAGTGCTGAACTGCCTCCTCTGTTGTGACTGACCTTCACAGGCAATTCCAACAAAGTTTAATATTAACTGAAATAAGCGGGTTAAAAAAGTCATAGTTATACACGATTTTTGAATTATTTTTTTGGTGAAGATTTACGGATCAACATTTTCTAGAGTAACGGTTATTTATTACTCTAATTAACACCTTTAAAATGGCATTGCTCCTGGGAAATCCATGAAAAATGATGAACTTATTTAAGAGTATACATTAGGGGATTTTAACGCGATATCCATGTCTGTAGCTGTGTCTGGATTTAAATCAGGACTGAACACACTGCAAAAATGACATCTTGAATATAGTCAAAATGATCTACTTGGGGGGGGGGGCACGGTGGCTTAGTGGCTTAGTGGCTAGCACGTTTGCCTCACACCTCCAGGGTTGGGGGTTCGATTCCTGCCTCTGCCGTGTGTGTGGAGTTTGCATGTTCTCCCTGTGCCTCGGGAGCTTCCTCCAGGTACTCCGGTTTCCTCCCCAAAGACATGCATTGTAGGTTGATTGGCATCTCTAAATTGTCCGTAGTGTGTGTGTGTGTGTGTGTGCGCCCTGTGATGGGTTGGTACTCTGTCCAGGGTGTATCCTGCCTTGATGCCCAATAACGCCTGAGGCTCCCTGTGACCCGAGTATAGATAAGCGGTAGACAATGACTGAATGATCTACTATTTCCTCATATAGGATTACAATAAACAAAATCACGAGTAAGACAATTTCTACACATATTTTACTACTCTGAAGCTTTACATTTGCTAATTCTGTTGCCCAATTTTGCTGGTTTTAAGCATTCTTTTAAGCAAAGAAGCAAAATGATCTTCCAGCAGAACAAGAACATTTAAAGGCTTAATTAGCTTATATTTGGTTTATTATCGGTTTATAAACCTATAATAAGAAATAGTAGGTGAATTTGACTAGTTTCATAATAGTATAACTTGCTAAGATGTCATTTATAAGATGGGACGGTGGAATCTCAGGTGGTTAAGGCTCTCTCTGGGTCGTTGACCAGAAGATCGAAGTTCAAGCCCCATCACCGCCAAGCTGGCACTGTTGGGCCCTTGAGCAAGGCCCCCAACTCACCCAGCTCCAGGGGCGCTGTATCATGGCTGACCCTGCGCTCTGACCCCAATCCCCAAGGATGGGGTACGCGAAGAAAGAATTTCACTGTGCAGTAATATATCCTGAGAATATTCTCTTTTAATGCAAATGGAGAACGATCACTGATGTAACACATAGATATATGGTTTTATTTTGCAGCTCAATAAAGCAGTGTTTTCAGTTGGGATAAAAAAATTTTTTTAAAAATTAAAAAACATAGGAGAACTTTTTATTCTTGTGTGTGTTTGTGTTTGTATCTATTTAGAACAGGTTATCTGTTTAATCCAATTTAAGGCGTTCGTATTAGGCTATCCCCCTTGTATATATACTCTCTTGACACATGAGTTTGTTACCAAACTAACAGATCATTCTTTCTTCCATGAAATCCCCAGTCCAACAAGCTGTCAGCAAATCAACGTGTGATACCAAGTTAAAATCCTAAATGCCTGTGACTCAGAAGTGAACTGTGAAGTTTCTACTGACTGGCAGTGCAAATAAAAAAACTGCTCTTGATCACAAACACTATAAGTGAAACACACTTCAGTAGTTTAAGCCTTTGAGTCTCGTCTATTTAAATGATTGCTAAACGGCTGATTAGTATCATTAAATTTCTATTAATTTCGGAAGCTTTTAACATCCTGATTCAGACCATTTGTTACACTCGGAACAATAGTGAAAAAAAACACACGGACATACACCACCAGTGTAGACTACCAGAATATTAATGACGCTTTGAACCCTCGAGCTTGTAATGAAGATTCATGGATTTAATATGCCAGTAAGCGTTCCCAGACATATGATTACGTATTGCATTGAGCCCTTCCACAGTGTTATTTTTCTAAAGTGGCAACTAACCATGACCAGCTCAGCAAGTCTATGGCATACAAAAAATTCAAGCTAAAATGAACACTGCAAAATTTGTAGTCACTTTCAGTCCTGTTCAACCCTGCAATTTTACTCTGTGTGAGTATAATTAACACTGTAGGACAAATATGGTTATGTATATTTACTGAAATAGGACAACAACACATGAAGGGGTTTTTTTAAACAAAAATTGTCTAGCTGAAAAGTCATTACAAGAACAGAATTTCACGGTATGACGGCTATCCTTGCATACATATTTTCGAGTTATGGTTAAATCTAAAGGAAAAACACTGAAGTGCACCACGGTGTCTAACATAGAGTTCATCATTGTTACGGGGGCAAGTGCCCCCGATGGACCACTAGGGGGCCTTCAGCAGGGGTTTTGTGTATTCAGTCATGTGTTCGTTTTAGCCACGCCTTTCCCTAATGTGTTCATGCCTGTGTTCACCTGTTCCTAATGTGTCTGTGATTATGTTCCTTATTTATAGTGGCCGTCTGTCTGCATTAGTTTGCCAGTCCTCGTCTTTGTGTAATGTCTGCGTGATTCCCTGTTCTTTTGTTTAATAAAACCCCTGTCTGCCGTCTATCTCCGCGTTGGGTCTGATTCCTTTACACCGGCACGACCAGCGTGCTCCGTCAGATCAGCAGTTTGTGACAATCATGTGCTCCAGCTGCAAATATACCAAATGCTCAAACACTGTTTTCAGGCAAACAATACAGCAAAAAGACTTATTCTAAATGGTCAAACAGGTGCTAAGAAATCAGAGGATCTGAAATTATGTTGTAATGCTGTAGTTGTCAAGATGAACATGGTGCATGATCTGTGTGTGTGTGTGTGTGTGATTTAAATATCAAGCAGATGGAGAAGCTCCAGCTGCATGCCATCACTCATAAATGTGTCTGAATATTAATGAAATACATTGTCTGGGTAAACAAGAAGTTACAGAAGCTGTGCACGTGAACTGATACTTTACATAAACGGATCACTGATCTAGCTGAAGCCAGACCTTTAACACAACACCACGAAGATTCATTAATCAACAGGTCTGGTTATGGACACCTCGAATATATCTGTGCTTAAGAAATGCTGAGGCTTTAAATTTAAAAGCAAAGCAGAATGTTTAGCAGAGATTCATGTATATAGAGAAAGATTTTTTTTTTTTCGTAGTAAGGCCAAATTGCCATACACACACACACAGACATACACGATGGGACTTTTGATCGATTAGCACAGAAACAATAAACCTCAACAGTGAACATATCCATCATGCAAACCAATGAATGATGCAACTGATGCAAAACTTGTAGAAATTTTAATGATTGAAGGATTTTATGAATATGGCTGCTCGGGGTTAAGATTAAACCAAAAAGTGAAAAAGAAAATCCTTCGCTTGGGGGTTGTGTAGGACTAAAAAGGACTCTTCAGCAATGGAACTAAAAATCCTGATCATTTACTAGATTATTTGTGTTTTGCATCCACCATTTATTTTCAATTGTTTGCTGGTCCATATATCCAGAATGCCTCAGATTTCTGCAGCCACTCCAGCGCTGTCCTTTAACTCCACTTGCCACTCAGGGATCAGTTTGGCAGCTCAAAAACGTCTATAAAAATGTTTTCCGCAATCCAAAACACACAGCATTTGTCCTCGTTCAGGGTCGAATGGCCTTCTTGCTGTAATCAAAGCAGACTTAGAGTTACACTGCAAACAGATTAAGTCTACCGTGCTCAGACATTCCCAGTCTGGTTCTTTTGATCTTCACCGAGTGTTAGTGATGTGTTCTCACCTACACAAACAGCACTGACAGGTGAAAAGCCCATCAGAGTTCGATTCAAATGAACCACACACTAGTAAGTTAAGCAAAAACTAAAGCTGCTATCCTTCTCTTCATCAACGGTTCGTAACCTTTCCTGTGAGCGCAACCCACTTCTGGGCTTTTGGGATGATTGTGCTCGGATAGAGGATGCGAAGAGATCCAGTCGTGACTGAGCAGGGCTGTGGAAAACACGCATTTTCAACCGCGAGTCTGGCTTTATACTTGTTCTTGTTCTTGTTCTTGACATGAAATCGCTCCGTGTCTTATAAGCAGTCCAGCTATGATGACGATAAACCACAAGATGCTAAGACTATTCGATTTTTTCCATTAATTAGTTATATCACCGGGAGGCCTGCAGGTGATTCTATTAGGTGAAAAAATTCAAACAAATATCCTGCAACTCTTTTTTAACAAATATCCTGTTACTGCTTTTTGAACCCCTAGGGGTTAAGGACAGCTAATCCAAATGAACCATCAGTAACCAGATAGCACATACTGTAGCATCTGCATGACATGCAATTTATGTCTCGGCAACATCTCCGTGACCCCGTTTGCTAATGAGCAAGACATGAGCGTAACACAATACTTTTTAATCATTTTTCAGTCATCTCTGAGTATAGTTTGTAATTAAAACCCATTATTGTTGTAAGGGGGGCATGGTGGCTTAGTGGCTTAGTGGTTAGCACGTTTGCCTCACACCTCTCGGGTTGGGGGTTCGAGTCCCGCCTCCGCTGTGTGTGTGGAGTTTGCATGTTCTCCCCGTGCCTCGGGGGTTTCCTCCGGGTACTCCGGTTTCCTCCCCCAGTCCAAAGACATGCATGGTAGGTTGATTGGCATCTCTAAATTGTCCGTAGTGTGTGAATGAGAGTGTGTGTGTGCCCTGTGATGGGTTGGCACTCCATCCAGGGTGTATCCTGCCTTGATGCCCTATGACGCCTGAGATAGGCACAGGCTCCCTGTGACCCGAGTGTAGTCCGGATAACCGGCAGACAATGAATGAATGAATGAATATTGTTGTAAGACAGCACAGCACCCCCTTTTGGTGATGGATCCAGCTCACATCAATCAATATAAATGACTTTTTTTGGCAGGAGGGTGACTAAAATGACTGGCCATGACTGACTTTAATTATCACTATAAACTGTACAATAATATCTATTGTCTAAAGTAATATGCCGGGAAGGTTAAGCCCATCTATTAACAGCCTTGAGACATTTAAGATGTATATGCGTTCTGAGAGACATCATTTGCACATGATGTGCTGACCAGATGTGTGGATTTAAGGATGTATGGATTTATTTTCATCCAGAATTATAAAAAAAAAAAAAAATCTAGATCTTCTCCCTTGCAGCACATCCTGCGGACGGATTTACAGGCATGGCTTTGAAGGTGCAATTGAGGATAATTTCACTTTTCTTGCATATGCTGCATCAAATATGAAAGAATCCAAGCTGCCACAGGACGCCGCTGGCAAGAAGAGGGAGGGGCTGGCCCGACAGCCCTTAGCAAGCCAAAACAAAATGTGCTCATTCAGAACACTGCACATTTACAGCCAGTAATCAGAAAAGCCTTTAAACACATATTTATGAAAGCAGAAAATGATGGTGCACGGTGTGCGTCAAAGTCACACACATGACACGCAGCATGTGGACACACAAAGCAAATGGATGAAAGCCAGACGTCCTCTCTTTCAGTGCAGATCGTTCAAGCAGGCCTGTCTTTACACAAGTCCAATGTTTGAGTCTGATTATTGTGTTTTCCTTGTATGGAAGGCTATTACATTTTGTTTCAGTGTAGCAACTGAACCTCCAGCCATGTGATGCCAGCAAGATGACATTCTTCCTCAGAGGGCTTCTCCTCCTACTGATATCATTTATTTCTGGGGCACTGATTTTTCCCTTTTTTTCCTAGCAAGAATGGATGAAAGGGAAAAAAAAAAAAATTTTATGCAGCTGCATATTTCGAGCTAACTAATTTTCACCTTAAATAACACCAAATGTTATAGACCAAATGAGATACTGATATTTAAACCAGTCTGATTGGCCATAAGGTGTCCATTACTGTTAATGACAGCAGCTCGGACAGTAATTCAGACTGCAGCTTAATGCTATGTTAACGTACTCATTTGACATTCCCATTCCTAGAGTGAAGGTTCATTTACAGACTTGTATAGTGGACACTCCATATAATAATATGGTAATAATTTAAAAACGGTATTTAACAAATAAAAATGTGGTTGAAAAACAACAACGGTGTAGGAGATATTTCACATTTACAGAAGGAGAAGATCGTGTCAGCTCTTTTCTGCCGTCAGTACCAGCGGTCAGTAGCAGCACTTTCTCCTTTCTAGTTTCTTGGTAACAAGACAAGCTGAGGTTTTTTTTTCCTCACCTTATTAGGAAAAAGAGAGACTGTTTATAGCTGCTATAACACATTCCTCTACATCTAATGTAGATGTAAATGTTTAAATTGTGTTGTTCATTAATACACTGAAAATTGTACAATTGGACAATTTGTTACTGGAAAGTAATTAACTCTTGGGAGGCTTCGTGTTGGAAACTGGACAGCACTGACATTTCAGTGGTCATATTGCAGAAGATGTTACTGTAAGAACCCTTGCAAATAATCTGTTGTGCATTCGTACCGTTGAGGTCAAAGAGGACGGAAACAAGCAAAAATTCCTTAATTGTGTTTTTTAAAATGTTAGGTTATTAAAATGAATCGTTCTGAGATACAGTCACAAGTGATGCAGTAATTTTGCTGAACAGGAACAGAGTGGCAACGCTGAAAGATGAGGTGAAGGCAATTTATGGCCACACTAATATTCCGCTCATCATCGCTGTTTTTTATTATTTGTTTATTTATTTATTTATTTATTTATTTTTAATTAACTCATCACTCTTGTAATCATCACGCTCCCAGTGTGTTCGTAGTGCTTTCTTTATACCAAAAGCTCCCAGAGTTGCTGGGACTAAACTAACAAAAGCTATCAGCTTTTTTGAATTACATTACGCTTGACTGGAAGGTGTGTTTTAAACAACCCAACGACCTTCAAGAGCTTCTGAGTCAATTTAATACAATCAATTCCGAGGCCAATTATCATACCGACCATGTAGACAAACACAGAGAAGCCTGGTGCAGCTAAATAAAGTGCAAACAGACAAGAAGTGAGAAAGACAAAGCAAAGTGCAATATAATAAACACACTGTAAATCATAAAGAAACACAATCACCACACAACACAAGCAGCATCAGGATTGACAGCCGCTTGCACCTGACAACGACATAGAAGCTGTTTAGCAATATTCATTCATTCATTGTCTACCAATTATCCAAACTATTCTTGGGTCACGGGGAGCCTGTGCCTATCTCAGGCGTCATTGGGCATCAAGGCAGGATACACCCTGGACGGAGTGCCAACCCATCACAGGGCACACACACACACACACACACTACGGACAATTTAGAGATGCCAACCGACCTACCACGCATGTTTTTGGACTGGGGGAGGAAACCGGAGTACCCGGAGGAAACCCCTGAGGCACGGGGAGAACATGCAAACTCCACACACACGGCAGAGGCGGGAATCGAACCCCCAACCCTGGAGGTGTGAGGCAAACGTGCTAAGCCACTAAGCCACTATGCCCACCTTTGTTTAGCAATATTCAGTATGTATTCTTTGTCAAAATAATCCAAAAGAATATACTATCTTTCAAATATTTCCACTGCTTTAGAAAGCATTTATGTTTCCAACAACTGATATACAGCAAAGTAGACCAGGTCAATGTCATCGAAATATTTTGGATTCCTTGAATTCAGTGCTATGATGCATCTCTGTTTTGAATTGAAGGCAGTGTGGCTCTCACGTTTCTGGCAGCATCATTTACATGCTTCAGTACTGTGAGACAGCAACTTGTCCTTCAGGGTTCTCAACATTTCTCCGACATTTAAATAAGGTATTATAAGTAATACACACAGGAGGTGCTTTTGTACATTTGGAGTTCTGTATATATGATAAAGCATGTGGTTTCTCCAGCTTGCTAAAAGGAGTTCTGCCAGTATTCTTACATGCTAGATGAATATCATTGTCCTCTCCGGGAGCTCTTGAAGACGCTGACTGTAAAATATAGCAATTGTGAGAGTAGTGAAAGAACCACAAATCAGGAGCTGTTCCAGGAACAACACAGGTAGGTTTTTTTGTTTGTTTTGTTGTTGTTTTTTTTTGCAAACGGCCCTTTACAGCTCATGTGTGCATTATGCTGGATTCCTTATATGATATTTAACAAACTGAAGGAGTATTAAACTCCACACTCACCTTTTCTTGCATATTGAATCATCTGTTGTTGTCTCTGTACTGTCACAGAATGGAAATGGGAACGGTTTAAAGTGCAGAAAATGTATTTAAAGAACAACCAAAACTGTGAAAGCAAGACCTATAAACATGAAATAAAAAAAACAGACAGACTACAAGAGCTACTATGGCATACACGAAAACAAACAACAACTACAACAAAAAGCTTGATAATGAGACACCGATATTATTGGAACATTAATAATGGTGCTAATTAAGGTGGGACAGGAAACAAGTGTGAGTGGTTATTAATGAGCAATGTGCTGGGGATGATGGGTAGTGTAGTTTGGCATGGGTAGTGTAATTCTCCAAAATGGTGTGACAGCCTGATAACGTTACTTCTACGTTTTACTTTACATTTTAATTATTCATTATTAATTAGTTGAGGTGTACTTGTTTTTCCCTACCTGGTTACTGATTTTTTTTTTTTTTTAAAAAAAATGACTGAAATATTACGTCTTAATTTTTCACATATACATTACAGCACAGTGCAATTCTTCACATATACCATCCTTGGAGTTTGGGGTCAGAGCACAGGGTCAGCCATGATGCATGGGGGTTGAGGGCCTTGCTGAAGAGCCTGACGGTGCCAGCTTTGCAGTGCTGGGGCTGGAACCCTGATTTTCCGATCAACAACCCAGAGCCATAACCACTTGAGCTTACCACCACCCCAGCTCTCGGCTTTTTTTTTAGATGTCATCAGAGGTTATCCATCCGTCCATTATTCTGTACCACGTATCCTACACAAGGTCACAGGGAGACTGGAGTCTTGGGGAGGACTTGGGGACAACACAGGGGACACCCTGGATGAAGTGCCAACCCATCACAGAGCACAATCACACACTCATTCACAAACACTCCGGGCAATAAGCCTACAAAAGCTTATCTTTGGTCTGGGGGAAGAATCCGGAGTAACAGAAGGAATCCCAGAAAGCATGCGGAGAACATATAAACTCTGCACACCAGATGGATGCAGGAACCAAACATGTTTTGTTGTATTTGATTTTTGTTTTGTTTTTTTTTGTCATTAGACATTTATGTAACATTTTTGGAAGAAATCTTGGGATGTCAGCATTTTGTAACAAACATTGCGCTTTGCTTAGTTTTCAAGAAAGTCTGCAAAACAGTTTGCTGTGTCTCTGTAAAATGACAAGCTGCTTTAATATCCCATTACCCAATAGAAAGAGAAGCAGATGCTCATGAAGAAATGACTGTTTATCATCCTTGTTATGTAAGAAATAACAAGAACTACGTTTTCTCGCAGGCATCCCGTTAAATGTGAATAACATCATTAAATGTAAAGAAAGCATTAAATGCATGGAGTGTCATTCATTTATAAATAATATGAAAAATTGTAATCAATAGCAAATCAGCTGGTTTAAGCAGAATAACACACTTCACACTGCGCTGTAAAGGAAAATAATCCATTTAGTGTATCATTGCCCATCAGGTAAACAGTTTGCCAACTGCTCCTGCGACTTTTTTGTTGACTTCTGTGGAATCCCTGCCCCAGCGCGCACGTCTCCTGCAATGTACCTCAATAACAAGGTGGATATAGTAAAAGCACAGTGCAGAAATTCTGCCGAGAAACAGGATGTCTCAGACGAATGCCCTTCGTCAGCTGTGCAAGCAAAGCAGTGGAAATCGGTTAAGCTGTTGTCCAGACATAATGCTCACTCTATGGGGCTGCAAAGTTCTGAAAGTGTAAATGAGCACTTGCTTCTTTTGTTTGCTCCCTTTCACTGCTCATGTAGCAACAATCAGCAATGCAAACAGAGATGTCATTTAAAAAGTGTCGTGAAGTGTCTCGCCACTGGGATGGAAGAAATGCTTTATTCTGATGGAAGGTGCTTGACAAAACGATCAGCCAGTCTCTCTTCGGTTTCCCCGATGCACAGCTGATTGCATCTCATGCAGGAAAGACAATAAACAATTCCTGCAGTGACGCATGATGAGTGAGGAGGGACAAAACCTGGAGCTTTAGGGCCTGTGATTTTAGTGGCTCTCTTTATACATTTCTAAAAGGAACATTTTGAACAGTCGCAGACAAAAGTAGCGGAGTTATTACAATAGACTGATCACTCCTTCAAGAATGTTTTGGCGCTCTCTGTAAGAGATAAGTGGAAGATAAATTTTTTAAAAAGGGAAGCAATTTTAAGTATAATTTTCACCACTGTATTAGTAGCAGAGCGATAAGTAAGCCGCAAAAATATTCTCTGTCTTACAGAGCAGCAAATACATTCCCACAATAGTGGTATTTCTATTTATATATTATTAAAAAATTCTAGTTGTATATGCACATGGCAAACTTTTAAACAGGTGACCTATTTTTTTCTCAGCAAACTGTATTTGCACATAAATTTGATAAACTGCTGAAGGCTAAGAGTGAACCTCATAACATTTGAAAACTTGCTGCAACATATTTCAGGAGTTGCGTTAACTAAACTGAATTCTTGCATTGCCATTTGAGATTTGAATCGAGATCGTTGCAGTGGCAGCTGCTGATTGAAAAGTGACAGGTAGTGTTTTCGTGCAAACATGAAAAAACAAAATGTCAGACGGCTTTTTTTTTTGGAAGTAAGGGGAGGAAAAAAATAAAAAAGAAGAACCGTATATTTACATTCAGTTTTTCTGAGCTATAGCAAATGGTTTCAAGACTGCTCGGATAAAACGATTTTCAGCAAAGCTAGTCTCTCGGTTGCCAATTCTTACACTTTCAGCCTTTTGCGTGCATTCATGTTCATGTTCACTGAACCATGTGTATGTGTACTAAGTTAGCAGCCGAGATCGGTGCTTAAAGAAAAAATACGATACCGATACTTAAAAAAACAACCATCTGTTGCATACTTTCTGTTGCACACTGTTGCACACTTTCTGCTGGATTCTGCTGGATTTTAAAATTTAATATGATCATTATATTTCAACCATAACATTAGATCAGCCATAACATTATGACTACCCGCCCAATATTGTGTTAGTCCACTTTTGCTGCCAAAACACACACACCAACACAATATTAGTAATGTTATGGCTGATTTTATATATATATATATATATATATATATATATATATATATATATATATATATATATATATATATATATATATATGTATATGTATATATATATATATATGTGTATATATATATTTATATATATATATATATAACCAGCCATAACATTATGACCACCTGCCTAATATTGTGTTGGTCACCTTTTGCTGCCAAAACATTCCCTGACTATATATACAGTCATATATACATACATACTTTGTCTTTGTTGTATCAAACCACTGAATACATTTGATTTGACTTTTATTTCGTCTTATTATATGGTGCTTATTACATGGACAGCACATGTACGTACCACGCACCACATTCTGTACAATCTTGTAAAAGCTATTCTGCAAATTACTCATACTTGGTTTTGCAAATCTGTTTCATAAGCGATAAAAAAAAAAGAAAACATGTAGTAGATTTCCAACTGGGCAGACCTTAAACGTATCGTAAAACACAGACTGTTATTTTATTAAAAAGTTAGACGATCACCAACATCCCACAGTAATATATCGTGGAATTGTTTATCTCCAAACAAAATTAGGTGGCTAATATTAGAAAAGAGTCCCAAAAGCTTGGCAGTAACACATAAATAAATGGGAATATAACCAGACAAAGGCAGCTACACAATGCTGGATAAAATCATTAAATAAAGATGGAGGACACTGTGGCCTCATCACAGGATGTTTTCTTATATCTTTCTTTAAAATATGTTTCTTTCTATTTTCTATGAGGAACAGTGAAGGTTAATCAAATGACCTAAGAGCTAGCCTACTATCTGACATTGTGTAACACAAATGAAATGCATTCTTCTGGTGTTATATGCATGCAAATACCACAGCTAAATATTTCAACAACAGCGTCAAATACTACACACTTTATTTTAGTGCATACTCAGCTCTTCCTGTATTTCCATAAACTTTCAGAAAGGATCCCAAAAGTCTCATAGACACATAAATCAACAGGCCTATATAATTCACTGGCAGGGATTTTAAAGAGCAGTAGCAAGGTGAAGTAGTATGCAGCAGCAGGGACAAGGCTTATTACCGCCAGCTTACTTATGTTAGTTTCTTCATGCTTTCAGTAATCGCTGTGAGCCAGAAAGAGAGAGAGAGAGAGAGAGAGAGATCTCTGCGAGTTGCACACACAGATACACACACACACGTGCAGTAATGCACATGTGATCTTGACCTGGAACAAGGCAAAAGCCGCAAGCTATGGGCTGCATTACCATTAGTTTGGGTTTTTTCTTTTTGTTGTAGTTTTTGAAAGGGCACTGAAAAGCGCTGCTGAGAAATAAAAGTGAGCCCGGAGCTCTGCTGAAATTCCGCCTGTCTCCCAGGTCTTCCACCCTGACTCACACGGGGTTCTACAGTGCACTCTAAGAGATTTTATATCCTTTATACATGTTATTTCATGGTGTGCTCAGAATAAACACTTTCAGTGGGTTAACATGGTAAAACTGAGCAATCCTGATAGATGAAAGTGTTGATGCAGAGAGATCTCAAAATCTCTGAAAAACATGCAGTATGCTATGCACATTGGCAAAAAATGAAGCAATAAATAATCAGCCGGGGCACACGGTGTTATTTTCGTATAACAGCATGGTTTGGATTGTTGGTTACTTAATGAACACCTTGAGCATTTTAATGACTTATGGTTAGATTTAATGTTGAGGAACGTCCAGGAGACAAGTTAGTTCCTATTCTCATATACGGTGTAGCTGAGATAAACCTCTCTCTCTCTCTTTTTCTCTCTCTCTCTCTCTTTCTCTCACACACACGCACACAAAATATGCAATCTGTTATTTTTATGAAAACAAATAGGAAGTATAAACTCCTCTGTCCAAAAGACTCTCCTAAACTTACTACCTTGTACTAAAGTACTACCTACTTGCTCACAACCAAAACATCTTCCATAAATCTTCAAAATAAATTGCACCATCGGCATTTTTTATCCGTTTATTATTAGTTTTAGATTATTTGGAGCATCTGCCATACAAGTCACTGTGTGTGAGCTGTTACTACAGAAACAACAACATTAGAATGAGTGTGTTATTGTTAACTTAGCATTCATGGCACGGCCAGGACATGTCGTGCTGTTACACGAAAATAACCAGATCAAATCAGATTTGAGCTTTCGCTGTAGTTTAAACAAAACTAATAAACTGATCTAGATTAGATTAGTAAGATTAATACTAATTATTGAATACAATATTAAGGATGCTATCTTTTTTAAACAGATGTTGCTGCCACTCATAATCAAGCTTAATGTCAAGCCAGATTTTTTTTTTTTTAGTTCTGAGTCTGCTGTTTTCTTGTTTAATTCTCTAAAGATGGCTGGCATGCCCCATTGAATATAATATCTGAAAAATCAAGTCATCAACTGTGATACATGAAAAAGCATCTTCCGTTTTAAAATGCAAAAGGGGGACTGCAGAGAAATAAGATGGGAAGGTAGTGATTGGAATTTAAAATGAGGTGCCACGTGTCTTTATTTTTTATACAAACGTATGATGAATAGATAAAGGCTGACCTTTTTTCCTGCATAACATGAAACTCTGAGACAAATTATAACAATAATGTAACAATAACCGTTCACTCACCAACTGACTCATAACTAGTCTCAAGCAGAGGCTGTAAAATTGTCTCCGTAATTTCTTTAATGCGGCTTAAATGAAAGGCCATTGGTTTAAAAGTATTATATCCCCAAATTGAGAACAAAAGAGGGTTCTGACCTTCTCTCCTCAGACGAGGCCCCGCTGTGTGTTCTCCTTTGTACTAATTACGGTGTGAGAATGGAAAACAGGCAAATGGACTGTCACTGTCAATACCTTTATATCCAGCAGTTGCTTATTCAGAGCTCCAAGGTCACTCTATAAGGATTACAGGTCTTAACACACCAGTTCATCAACAAGATTCTCATCTTCCCATTTAACAATGTGAAAGATCTCTGTGGCTGCTTAACAACACACACACACACACACTTAATGATAGTGGCACACTCAACGTGCGCTAAACCGAACACATTCTGCACACATACATCGCAGCCCTAAATCTTTCATCCCAAAAGGTTACGATGTTTTCGCGGCAAAAGCCGATACGTATGTATGAAGAGCAATTGAACTGACTGCTCGGGCTGTCTACTCACTTACACAAGATGAGCTGTGGAGTACAAAATTGCTTGCAGAGGACAGACAGCAAATGACAGAGTCTGAAACAGAGTGAGAGCAAAAAGAGAGACAATGTGCCATACCGAGATATCTGAAGGGACAAAGTCCCCAAGGGTGCTGGCCACCAATTTCCACAAGGTCAGCGGTGGAGCAAGGAAGGCTAATCCTCGCAGGGAGCCATGACTAGTGTTCTAAACCGTGCAGTGAAGACGGCTCCCTGAACAGCAGGTGCTTCTCACTTCAGTGCTCTGCTGCGTGCTGTATCTGCTTTTCCACCGACATCGCAGACTGACAATGTCAACGCCACCGAGCCGGGCGTGTATATAACGCTAGAGGGGCGTATACATGCATTATTCAACACCCAGCATAAATCTGCTGAACGGTTCACTCAGGTGTTTCACAGCCTTCAGACGAATCTCAGCACTGACACAGATCAACTCTTTCCTCCAACATAATATCAATTACAGCCACGGGAAGCGGCCCATTTTTCAACAACGTTCCCCTAAGGGTTCTTATCCTGAGATGGGTTTCATGATTGGGATAAATCGAGAGGGATCTGAAGCCGCGCTGCCTCGTATCTCTGAATTAGAGAGCAGCACCATTCTTGACACATCCCTCCCTCTGCCTGAGCCGTGACTGACACCTCCTGATGTCTAACGCTCTCAAAGTCTCTGAACAAACACATTAGCTTGCACTGCAGAGCCGTGAGCAACGGATGGCATTCAGACTGTCAGGTCAACAGCACCTCATCGTAATACGCTAATATCAATTTTGATTTGATTCACTTTCGATGGAAGTATCATGGAAAAAAACTACTTCTTGTTTTTTGTTTTTATTTTATGATGTCTCCTGACATCCTGGCAAAGTCCAAAAAAATGATTTGCTTTGAGCTGTGGATTCGGGGAAAGACGGATTCAGGGAGGGTTTATCGTCAACCTAGGGATAAACAAGTTCGAAAACATACTAATGCTTATAATTTATCATTCTGCCTTTGATGTTGATGTTCCTTCCAAAAAAAAAAATGATACTTATATAAAATATCATGCTGGTTTCCTCCCAAACCCCCCCGTAATCCATTCAAGGCTTTTTTCTTTGTTGCTCACAGAGAGATGCTGTTAATGTTGCCAGAATATTTTAGCTCGGCGTACAGTAGCTTCGAGAATGAATAATTAATGAACGAATACATTGAAAGAGGTGAAAGACCAAGTGTGAACAATGAACCTTTTCTTTAGAGGGAGGAAAAAAGATGTTGTGCTTTGACTCACATATAGGCACGATCTTTCTCTGAACACGCACACCCAACACAATGGGCCGTCTGACTTTATGTTTTGTTGGATGAGATGAACGGTTTTTAGGGATGATTATATAATAGTTACCGGGATTCACTTTTTTAAATGACGTAAACTAGCTGAGCCGTCTCACAATTAAAACTTAGCTCTTAGCCACCAAGAAAGAGCGTGGTTCAGGTTTTTGTAAACCAGATGAGTTAAATACTCATTGTCTACCGCTTATCTGAACTATTCTCGGGTCACAGGGAGCCTGTGCCTATCTCAGGTGTCATTGGGCATCAAGGCAGGACACACCCTGGACAGAGTGCCAACCCATCACAGGGCACACACACTCCGGACAATTTAGAGACACCAATCAACCTACAATGCATGTCTTTGGACTGGGGGAGGAAACCCCCAAGGCACGGGGAGAACATGCAAACTCTACACACACGGCAGAGGCAGGAATCGAACCCCCAACCCTGGAGGTGTGAGGCAAACGTGCTAACCACTAAGCCACTAAGCCACCATGCCCCCTTAAGTTAAATATTATAAAACTTAATAAACAAATACCATTTTCACTACTAAGAGCTTGTGTTCATGAGTGATAATCAGTGAGTACATTTTTGGTTATTATTTTATCAAGCAGTAAAGAACTACACTGAAGAGTTCTACAATGTATGCTAGGGCATTTTCTAAAATAGGTGCATAAATGTTGGCCATCACATGACACTCAAATATGCCAATCACATGAATAACAGCTGACGTGCTCAGGACTTTGAGCTTGATCATTGTGCCAAAGGAACGATGAATGCAATTTCTTGCTTTTCTTACTTGGTAACCCTGTCAGCCATCTTGAACAAACTAACCAGCTTTGTATTGACTGTCCTTTATACTAAGATCCTCTAAGACTATGTTCTCTAAGACTAAGTTCTCCAGATACGAAAATGACTTTCATATCTCAATATCTGACATTTGAGAATAAAGTCTTCGCAGGCTGTAAGATGATATTGCTGTGCATGTGCAAAGTGAGTGTCATTACTGTAGCTTGCTGCTGATTGGAATCTCATAACTGACCCTTGTTACAACTGACCCCATTCTCCCCTAATATAGTTCTAGCCTGCAAAAGCTGGCAAGCAAACAACAGAAAATCATGTAGAATTTTTAGGTGATTACAGTCTCATTATGACATCAAGCTGAATAATTTCAGAGAATGGAAACCATTTCACAGTTTAAATGTGCAATATTGCCAGTATTAAACCACTGCAAATTAGAGAAGTCCCCAGTCTCCACTGAGCAGACAGACCCAATTACTGTTGAAGCTTGGCAAAATTAGACCAAAACCTAAAATAAATGTTATCAACCAACAACAAAAATTACGTTGTGCATATAACTAGGGCACAATGGATGACATAATTAAGGGAAGTGTTTTGCCCATGGACATATTACCAATTTAGAGAGTTTCACAAAAGAATATCTACAAAATATCGAATAAATCTAATCAAACTGCAGGGGAAACGGCTGTTCCTCAGCTTCTAAGAAGACATATTATTTTAAGTTCATAAAATTCATCTTATTTCCATTTGCGGAAAAGTTTCTGCCAAACTGTTGTGCAATGATGCACTGTGTGAGTCTGTGTGTGTGTGTGTGTGTGTGTGTGTGTGTGTGTGTGTGTGTGAGAGAGAGAGAGAGAGAGAGAGAGACTCTCTCCCCCACACAGAAAATGGCCCTAAGAGCCACCGTGCATGACAATTAACCCAGAATTATTTTGTTAATGTGTTTTCTTGGCAGCTAAAACTTCCAGAGTCTGCCAACAGACGGGATGCTGAGTGAAAACGCGGAAAGCTAATGTACAGACACAGCGGGACAGTTCACTTCCTCCTACTACTTCAGGCTTCATTTGTGCATTCCCACAGTACGGATTCTTCTAAACAACATGGAGCTTTGCAGGGCTGTTCAAGATTAATGTTAAATGCTTGTGTATAATTACCAACACTGATCTTAATCTAGATCTCAAATTCATTGCGGTGATCTGATGCTACTGCTTGTGTAATGCTACCATGGTGCCGTGGTGTGGAAAAAATAAAATAAAAAAGCAAGCAAATATCTTTATGGCCGCATACCTTAATCACAGAGACTCATTCTATTTAGATAAATAGCCTAAAGGTATGTGTTTGTGTGTGTTGCAGTGGATACATGTGCATATCTAGATAAATCGCCTCCAGTAAAGCGGGATATAACTACAGGTCCCACATGGGTCATTAGATCAGTGTTAATGGTGGCAGCATCCTACAGTGTAATAAAACACTGAGGATCCCTGTGGTGTTCTGGCCAGTGGATTAGAGCGGCATTTATCACACATCCCACGACAAAATGACTTGCACTTCATCATTGCTACAGAGTGAGATTAATCAGAAAAGCTTCCATTATGCCATAAACTTATGACTTTTATACTGAAGCAAAACTTGACCAGACTGTTAAGTATTTAGGCTTTAGAGGTAGGCAATCATTTAAAAGGTCATGTGATGTGCTTTGAAGTATGCACCTACTGTAAAGAGGGATAATCAGCATCGCTAAGTTGATTACTAATTCAGCCCACTGAGAGATATCTCACTGCATGAGTCAGATATTGATATAATTCTCAATCCACTGAATTTTTGTTTTAGGTATTCCCAGGAAATGCAGTGCAACAAAATCAAGGTAACATAAAAGCTTTAAGTACCCTAGGCTTAGGAGCTATTTGCAGTATTTTGGGAAATCATGGTTAAAATTAAAAATCAAGCCAACAAAGCACTCCACGAGCAAGGCATGATTCATACACCTTGACACTAATACTGTAGATGTAAGCATAATGCTGTCGGCAGGCCTTCAACATCCATTAACATAAACTCCTCTGATCAAAGCCCAACTGATCCCACGTCACTGCACTCCAGCTCCACTGTCTGATCCCAAACACTCTCGACTCTTCACCTACAATTTGAGGTTTGTCGCAGGCTCACATCAGACTTCCAAGTAACACACCAACAGCTAGAAGCCAAGGGGCTTTTATACCGAAATGTATTGAAAAGCCTACACAACTGAAGGCTTTACAAATAAATCTACAATATTAAATGTTTAATAATCACCTCTTTAATGTGCCTGTGTACTACATTCGATGGGCACTTAAATGTTTCCTAGTCAGGGAGTGCTTTAACTGTCAAATACTTTCCAGAGACCCCTTCAGCACAGATTTATTTCATCAACATTATTGATTAACTCTCCATCGTGGCTTTTCATTAGAGCAATAGAGCTTTTTATTTCATGAATTTTCCTCTTACCGGAAACATTTGGTCCTACCTGACATTATGTAATTCCAATAAAAAATGGGACAGATAGATAGATAGATAAATAGATAGATAGATAGATAGATAGATAGATAGATAGATAGACAGACAGACAGACAGACAGACAGACAGACAGATAGATAGATAGATAGATAGATAGACAGATAGACAGATAAGATCCCATGAGGGAAATTCTTGTGTTACAGCAGCTTAGTCAGTTACAAGATACAACACACACAAAATAAATAAATAAATAAATAAATAAATAAAATGTAAATACAGTATATAGACTGTATTCCATTTTATATATAAATAAAAAATAAAAAATATTTTAATACAAATATTTAAAATAATAAAATACTAAAGTAAGTAAAAGTATAAGTATAATTAAAGCCCCTTCCAAAAAAACAATTTCAGTACTAATGTCCTCATGCCTCATAGATATAGTGCAAAAAATAGATTTTGTAAGATTTTATTGTTATTTATTAAAGAAGTACAAAGTGATAAAAAAAAAAACAAAAAAAACAAGGGAGGTGTCATTTCCGTTTCAAAATTCAACCCTGTGCCATATGTGCGTTTTTGGATTTCTAAATCAGACTGCCACCCACGAGCTGAGCAAATCATAACATCGGGGGTGACTGTACTGCATTGTGGAGTAATCTGGATAATTAGGCAAGCTAAGAAGGTTTTTCTGTTTCTTATCTGTATTCATGTTATATTCATATTGTCATCAAGCCCAGTGTTCCAAACATAACGGTTGTTGTCAGGTTGAGCACATTAGGAAATGGGCAGTTGATCCTCCAGTCCTCCTACGGTATTACAGAAATGTTAAGGTTGCAATCCCTTGTTGTACAGTGGTCATCGTACCTATACTATTAGCTCTAGGCATATGACTTGTGCTTGACACTACTGCATTACATGAAGTGCTTGGAGCGATTGTTGTGTTTATATATTCCATATATTCCAGGACCTCTTCCCTTTCTGTCCACTTACTGGTTTTCTTGTTTAGTGTTACAATATCTGATATTTTAAAAATTAAGCATTGTATACAACTTGGAAAAAAGGTGAAAAAAGATATTGTCCTACACTTCAGATGTACTGCTCCTCATCCGCTCAATTCCAGTCCTTTAAATAATAAATCTGCACTAGTTTTAATTTTCTGATGTCATACTTATATTTCTTGAGGCAGCATAGCAACCGTTGCAACAACACTCTTTGTTACTGTATTTTTTCTACGACATACATAGCAATAACATCCTTATTGTGCATCTGACCCACAGGGCGCCCAAAATAAAATGTGAGGAAGATTGGTCAATATTTATACTGCAAAAGGTCCCAAGGCTTATTTGCGCGTTCATTTAATAAGTAGCGGCATTGCTACTTAGAAATGAAGGCCTACGATGCAGCATAAATTCTACTATAAGAAATGGATTGTATCTATTGTGAGGTTTAATTGATTTTACTGAATTTGAATGTTTGTTCAATTGAAATGCATTTTCAAATAAAACTGATGAGTAGAAATTAAAGGAACAAGTAAATGGCATGGATAGGTATATATTGGTTTTACTAGCAAATGAAAATCCAATTGACTCAAGCTCCACTCATTCTTTCATTGTCCTCAGTGCCTCAGAGTATTGTCTAATTCTGTAATTAATTATGCTCCTTTCCACTGACCTCGATTTAAATGGCCATCAAATAAAAAATGAATTCAGATAAATGAAATGTGCTCTTCACCAGCTGAGAGGACTTTCAATGCTATCTGTGTTTAGGGTCAAATCCAGATCATAGAGATATGAGGTGAGAAAGGAGAATAAATGTACATGAAGATGTTCCGACCGTAGACGGCCTTCAAAAAAAGAGAGAGAGTATTGATCTTGATTCCACTTCCTTTTACAAAAGTGAGACTGTGTACTACTTATGGAGGATCTAGAGAGACTTGTCTTTCATCTCTGACTTTTATCTGTATGAACTATGGCGAATATTCCGCTTTTCCCTCTAACTGCTCGCCCTCCCAATCTGCACTGACCTTTGTGTTAATGACACATTGAGAGGAGGCAGTGCAGCCATTTTTAAGAATAACACCTTTCACAGAACGAAAAGCTGAGAGAGAAAATTAGCCCTTCTTCTGCAATCGAAGACATGGGAATAGTGGGGAGCATCACTGATGACTGCTTCAGACAGAAAGAGACAGACAATGCAGGACAGAGATATAGAGACAGGAAAATGTAACCTGACAGCTCACATATTCGTAGCAAATTTTTACAGGCACTGTAGGGAGATCAGTAGAGACTGGTGGAGAATATCAAGTTTAATAATGGGTGCAGGACCATATGCAAAGTATTGATTATGGATATAGACTGAAAAGAGATTATTAGCCCAGGTATTAGTATTATTAGTACATCAACACTTTAAAAAATGTATCTAGGCATCCATCCAATCATCTATCTATCTATCTATCTATCTATCTATCTATCTATCTATCTATCTATCTATCTTGGTACAGGGATGAACATCATTCTAGGGCTGGGCAACATGATAATATAACGTGAATATTTAAAATATACTGTCTCACAGTACACTTTTCTGAAATATAATATATATTGGGATATGCAATTCTTCATATTTTTTATTTAGATTTGTAAGCTCTGATTGTAAGCAGCTGATTTGATATTAAAAACTTGCACTGAATCATTACATTTGCTTAAAACTTAGAACTTATTAAGATGTATTAACATTTTAGTTTCAGTAAGCATTACATAAAAACTATATATATTTTATATATATGTTTTATGTATAAATATTTATATATAATGGAAGTACATTTTCCATGAAGGGGTGTACTTGGTCTGCAACAATGTATAGGTAGGTGGTACATATCAAAGTAACATCCACATGAATGCCTGGACCCAAGGTTTCTCTGCAGAACATTGCCCAGAGCATCACACTGCCTCTGCTGGCTTATCTTCTTCCCATAGTGCATCCTAGTATCGTATTTTCCCCAGGTAAGCAACACACACGCACCAAGCCAACCATATGATGAAAAAGAAAATGTAATTCATCAGACCAAGCCACCTTCTTTTATTACTTCCATTGGTCCAGTTCTGATGCTCACATGGCCATGGTAGGTGCTTTCGGTGCTTTGGGCACTCTGACTGGTCCAACTACGCAGATCCATACACAGCACTCTGGGATTCACTGTGTGTGCTGGTACCTTTTCGCCATAGCCAGCATTAACCTTTCCAGCAATCTGTGCTACAGTAGCTTTTCTGTGGAATCAGACCAGACAGGCTAGCCTTCACTCTACATGCACAGCAATGAGCCTTGGGCTTCCATGCACTTTTAATACATCAACTTCAAGAACTGACTGTTCACTTGCAGCCTAACATATAGCACTCCTTGACAGCTGCCACTGTAACAAGTTAATAAGTGTTATTCACCTGTCAGTAGTGGTTTTAATATTATAGATGATTTGTGTGTACACATGTTTTATATATATATATATATATATATATATATATATATATATATATATATATATATATATATATATATATATACCCGTCATGGCATGGACTCCACTAGATCCCTGAAGGTGTGCTGTGGTATCTGGCACCAAGATGTTAGCAGCAGATCCTTCAAGTCCTGTAAGTTGCGAGGTGGGGCCTCCATGGCTCAGACTTGTTTGTCCAGCATATCCCACAGATGCTCGACTGGATTGAGATCTGTGGAGTTTCCAAACTCGTTGTGCTCATCAAACCATTCCTGAACCATTTTTGCTTTGTGGCACAGCGCATTATCCTGCTGAAAGAGGCCACAGACATCAGGGAATAGTGTTTCCATGAAAGGGTGTACATGGTCTGCAACAATGCTCAGGTAGGTGGTACGTGTCAAAGTACCATCCACATGGATGGCAGGACCCAAGGTTTCCCAGCAGAACATTGCCCAAAGCATGACACTGCCTCCGCCGGTTGCCTCCTTCCAATAGTGCATCCTGGTGCCATATGTTCCTCAGGTAAGCAACGTACACACACCCGGCCATCCACGTGATGTCAACGTGTTTCATCAGCCCAGCATTAACTTCTTCAGCAATTTGGCAACAGTATCTTGTCTTTTGGATCAAGGCCAGCCTTGGACACCTATGACCCTGTTGCCGGTTCAGCACTGTTCCTTCCTTGGACCACTTTTGATAGATACTGACCATTTCAGACCGAGAACACCCCACAAGAGCTGCAGTTTTGGAGATGCTCTGATCCAGTGGTCTAGCCATCACAATTTGGCCCTTGTCAATCTCACTCAAATCCTTACACTTGCCCATTTTTCCTACTTCTAACACATCAACTAAGAGGACAAAATGTTCACTTGCTGCCTAATATATCCCACCCACTAACAGGTGCCATGATGAGAAGATCATCAGTATTGGCTATACCCCGTTGTGATAAAAGATAATCCCTCAACTTGCATTTTGATGATGGTGTTGGTCTAAAGTCTGTGGTGTTGAGTTTGAGATCTGGTGACTTTGTAGGACATAGCATATGATTTGCAAAATCTTAGCACTCAACAAACGGTGAGGTCATCCTAAGAGACCACTCCTTTCAGGATAAAAATGGTTCATCATAATAATTTAGTATTGATTTGCAGTTACCTTCTAATGAGAGAAAATGAATCAAACCATGCTAGTTAGACGCTCTCAAAAGCACAAACTGTCAACCCTCTGTGTGTAATCAGTACCGTTTTCTGGCAACATTAACATGATAAACGCAGCACAGCTAAAGTAACAATAATTACAAGAGACAATAAATATCCATATTAACCATAGAGTGAATGCTGAAGTTGTGTATTATATTATCGAATATCAGCACATGCCTGAAACCTAGCAAACCTCATCAGAGCACAAGAGCATTACTGAGTGTTTTTCTTCAAAAACAGCTCAGGGACATGGCCACGGCATGGCTCCAAACCCCAAGCATGTCCTTTAGCACACATTTAGCAGCATGGCACGAGCTGTGTACTACATGCCATGCTTTTTCAGAGACCATTGACTGGCAGCGGGAGCTGAGCTGAAAGCACACTGATGAGAGAAATCATCATTGTTTCTGCAGTCTAATTATGGAGATGAAAATTGTGGGTCATAGTGGCCACAAGGGAACTAAGTTTCCAGCAGAAAAGGGGTGTACTCATGAGAACAGAGGGCATGCCCACAATGAAAAATAACACAAAAGCTTAGCAGCATGAAAATTAAAAACCCTTTAAAATCTCTGTATACAAAACATAAAGTTGGTGAATTAAGTTGAGAATTTGCTTCAAATAAATCTTGATTGTACAGCAGTTTCTATAAATGTATATAGTTCTTTGTGATAAAGAATAAATGCTAGTTCACAGATACTACGTTTTGATTTTTATTGCTTGATTTATATTTGTAAATTTTGCTAGCTATCCAGTCTGAACAATCTTTTGACAGCCACAATCATCAAAACAATCACTGATGAGTCACTAACCTGTCACAAATGCAATAAACATTGATGTTTCCAGGCACCACAATCAAAATCCTATAATAACAGTCCCAGAGAATCTTCACAACAGAATGAAAGCCACACTGTCTTATGTGGTTTCTAACTGTGTTGACAAAACGTTCTATCAACTGTCTATGTACTTTCATTATAGAACCACTGGTCCAGAGCTATACCCAGAAGAACAAACCTAGACTTCCACTCAAACATTAACACAGCTCCAAGCCATGTGTTTCATATCACAGTGATTCAAGAGAACATGTTGGAAAACAGAGAGGAATACTGATTCTCGCTAAGGTATGCCAAGCTACTGCCTTAATACACTATATGGCCACAGGTTAATGACGCATGACCATCACACCCCTATGTGGGTCTTTCCCAAACTGCTGTCACAATTTTGGAAGCATTTGATTGTCTAGAATATCACTGTATGCTGTATTATCAGCACTGGAACTAAGAGACCCGAACCTGTTCCAGCATAACAATTCTTCCGTGTACAAAGCAAGATTCATGAAGACATTGGTAGCCAATGTTGTAATGGAAGAACTTGAGTGGCATACACAGTGTAATGACCCCACCCCTCCTGAACACCACTGGAATAAACTGGACCACTGACTGCGCCCTAGACCTCCTTGTCCAAAATCAGTGCTTGTGGCTGAATGGCCATGCTACACAATCTAATGGAAAGCCTTCCAGAAAGTGTGGAGAATATAATAACAGTAACAGGGAACTAAATCTGAGTTGGGACATTCAACAAGCACATACGTATGGCCATGTGTCCACAAATATTCTGCCATATAATGTATAACACCTTAAATATAACATACAGTGCAAACCAGTTTAGGTATTTATCCTCCCAGGCAATACAGATTCCATTTAAGGGAATTATACGCTCAGATATTTTAAAGGTTAGAACTGACTAAAACTGCATGTGCAAATTTTATTTGCAAATGCAAACCATGAGCCAACTTGTGAAAAAACATTCATTGTCTACCGCTTATCTGATCTATACTCAGGTCACTTGTGCCTATCTCAGGCGTTACTGGGCATCAAAGCAGGATACACCCTGGACAGAGTGCCAACCCATCGCAGGGCACACACACACTCCAGACAATTTAGAGATCAGAGGAGGAAACCCCCAAAGCACAGGGAGTACATGCAAACTCTACACACACACCCCGCGCCCCACCCCACGCACGCACGCACGGGGGGCAACCCCCCAACCGCAAAACGGAAAAAGAGGCCGGGAAAAAGAAACCCCTTTTGGAGGTATTGATTGCAAAAGCCTATTTATTTATATATTTGTCATTTTAGCAGAATTCTACTGACAATTCTTGTTTAATAGTACTTGCAAAAATGTTGGGTTGGTTTACTGGTTAAGTCTTGCTAAATGTACCGATCTTCGTTAGGCCTTCCTTGGAAAATTATCTATTTGTATTGGATGGATGGAATGATGGATGGATGGAATGATGGATGGATGGATGGCTGGGGTCATACAACGAAACGCCATTAAGAACTCAAACCATATCACCTTTTAGTTCCGTAAAGAAAATCAAGCAAGAAAACAGACATTAATCACACTAAGCACAAAGTATAATTTATTTTTTGATGTGAAGGACAAGCTTAATGATAAAGTTATTAAAACTTGGCCATGGGGCATGTGGCCGATATATAGTCGCAAATGGCAAAAATCCCACTTAGCAATTTATTAGTCATTACTTCATGCTGCGAGGTTATGCTCTGAATAAAATACAAACTCTCATCTCTCTCCTCATAAAGTGCAGGGCTGGAAGGTCTGGATTGTGATCATTTTGACACATATTGCAAATTGAATTTAGTTTGCAATGTGATACAAAAAACGTCTGTGAAGTCTCACATGTTAGATGATAAATCCTGGCTTCCATTTTTTTTTTGACCAAAATGGGATTCTGTTTGTGAGCTCATGATGTGAATGAAGTGATTCATCAAATCCTTAAATAAAACATTTGGTGTTGATCAGGGTGTTCAGCATAAAAATATGTAGTGATTGTCTAGAGTGCTCATTTGAATACTGCAGGCTCCTGTAAAATCACTGCAGGCGTTAATATAATATTACAATAATGTCTCACTCACTCACTTCCAGTAAGCACTTTATTCTGGACAGGGCTGTGCTGGGTCTGGAGTCAATTCCAGTAGTGGGCATGAGGTAGAATAATGAATATAAAATAATAGCAAAGAAAAATACAGGATAATCTGGTTTCCTACAACCTCTTGAATTATGCAAGTAGGTGGGCTACTCTAAATTGTTAAGGGTGTGACTGTGTGTATGCATTGTTCCCTGCAATGGATTGGCATCAGAATGGTATGCATTGTTCCCACCACTCGCCAGTGTTCCCAGTGCAGACTCTGGAGCCGTCTCAAACCTGAGCCACTGTTACGGGTGGTAGGTCCTGTGTTGGGCCACTAGGAGGGGTTTCCAGCAGGGGTGGTGTCATGTTGTGTTATGTCATTGTTTACGTCGTGCCATGTGTTTTGTTTTAGCCCCGCCTAGTCCTATTGTTTCCTAATTGATGTTCACCTGTTCCTAATGTTGCACCCAATTATGTTTTGTATTTATAGCGGCCTTTTGCCAGGGTTCGGGGCTGGTCGTCGTCTCTATGTAGCGTCATTATTATGTCTCTATGTTCCGTGTTCGTGTGGCATCATGTCTGTTGTCTGCGTGTATTTGAGTTTAAATAAACCCCTGTCTGCTGTCTATCTCCGCGCTGGGTCTGTTTCCTCATGCTCTGAAAACCGGAAAACGTGACAGCCACGTATGAGGAGAAAAAATATTTGTACTCTGTGTGATGCTGGTTCTACCACTCCCACAGACCCAGCAAAACATATCAACACCACAGCCAGCAACCCAACTTAATATTTAAAAGTATGGCTAGACTTAAGCATCCCCAATTGGATGCTGTTGATTGCTGATACTGCAGATATTTTATAAATATTCTCTCTCTCTCTCTCTATCTATCTATCTATCTATATCTATATCTATCTATCTATCTATCTATCTATCTATCTATATATATATATATATATATATATATATATATATATATATATATCGCTCTACTGCACAGATTTACCTGAGGGGCATATAAAAATATCCGTCCAGGAGTTCACAGCTAGTTGAGTCAGAATGTTTTGCATATATCTAGCCATTAGCTCATGACACTACCTATAGGGGAAGTCTCACTGTTTTTTCTGTACGTCAAAGACCTGAATTCGTAGACAAAAATCAAGATTTGGAGTCAGATAACTTGGAGCCAGTGAAGAGAGGTGCAATGGGGTGAAACATGACTCAGTGACACTGAAGAGGGTAGTCAGGAGAATCTGATTTAGCATATCAAAAGCTATAGTCTATACAGCACTTGCAGATTGCAGAGTGTCCCAAACAGTCAGCAATGAGCAAGCAATCCTCAACAAATATACCTTACACATTATTCTAGCAGTTTCTCTAACCAAATCATTTAATACCAACTGCATTACTGCTGCAATGTGCTATATCATTTAATGCCATCTTGTTCCAAAATGCAAAATAAAAGCTTGACTTTGTCACGGTGACACAGCCAGAGGCAGGGATTCTCCGGCAGGAGAACCCACGGTACAGAGTCCATACCCAAATGCAGGATAAAACCAGACTGGGAGTTTTATTAAGAAAAAATAACCAAAAACTTTCAAACAAACACAAGGGAACACTAGGGAAAACCTAAACAGAAATCAGAAGGTTGAAGAACATGCAAACCAGAAAGGGGAAGCAATCAGGGGAACATGAGAAACAAGTCGGAGAAACAGGACAGAGGATTGGGCAGGGAAAACACACGTGAAAACACAAAACATAAAGAAGCACACAAAACCCTAAGCATTCCATGAGTTATTAATGTTGAACTTATATAGTTATCATGCCATGAATTTTTCATACCCCTGCATCCTAGTTCAAATGCACAACGTTCTAACATCTAATGGCAAAGGATTGTTAAAATTGTTGTATACCTCCGGAAAAAAAAACATCTCGTGCAAATGAACATGTCCACTTATCAGTCTCTCTGCTATATTTGCTTGATTCAACAGTTTTGGCCTGATTACAGAAGAGTATACAGATGGAGGAAAAATGAAAGGAAAATTTCCACAGGGTACAATGGCTCACTGAATGGTTTAATGGGTATGATAATAATGTAAATCATATGCTCTGCCCTTCACAGTCACCAGATCTCAACCCAAATGAACATTTGGAGCGACGTGTTAGACAGAACTCACCATAACCACCACAACACTAACAAAACACCAATCAAGGAATATGACTTGGAAGAATGCTGTTCATTACTCTAGTAAGATTCCAGAGACTGTAGACTCGCTATTAAGGTGCATTGAGGTTGTTCTGGCATATAGTGGTGACCAACACTTACTAAGACACCTTATGTTAAGTTTTGCTTTGTCGCCCATCTGTAGCAGACAGCAGATGTGCGATGCTGCACAACTGTATCCACAATACCATCACTAATTGATAAGCTCAGGTTTTATCACAACATAGTAATTACCATGTCACAAGGACACAAGATAATGATTATTACAGTGAATTATATGTATGGGAATATCAGAAAGCTTTCAGTAGTCTCTAAAGCTTTACCTAAGTTTCAAAAGTCTTACACAATAAGAATTACATTTATCATGAAAGGCAGCTTGGTAACACAGACAAAGTGGCACATACAAAGCTACTCATTTCACCTGTATGCAAGGTTGTATTTTCTGTATTTTTGTTGTTGTTTTTTGCGTTTTGCCTTGATGGTACAGGGAGAAGAGCTGCCGCCTCATACTTTCAGGGTTTCTAGTTCAATCCTTAGCTTAATATCTATGAGTAGTTTTGCATGTTCACACCATGTCCTCATGAGTTTCCTCCATGTTCTTCAGTTTCCTGCCACGGTCCAAAACCTTTCAGTTAAGGAGGACTGGCTGAGCTCATTGGTAGGTGTGTGCGTGGGTGTGTGTGTAGGCATGTCTGGTTACCTCCAATGGACTTGCATCAACCACAGTGTAAGTCCTGCCTAGCATCCAGTGTTACCGTGCCCTGGATGCACTAGCACCCTGACCAGGGTAATGTGTTTACTTGAGATGAATGAATGAATGAATGAATGAATGAAAGACTGAATGACTTCTGCCTTACTTCCTGTTTATGAGTTTGTTTGCCCGATTGATTAACCGACACTTACCGACTGCTCAGAAGACGTGTTAATAAAGAACCCTGCAATTAGAGCCACCTGGTACCACTTCTTACGCTCTTTTGGTTCTTCTTTCGCATTGAAATTAAAGAACAGGTGCTTCAAAGGAAAACATTTTTCATCCATAACTAAGCTTCAACAGTCAGAGATTTGCCAATATTGAGTCTAAGAATCCCACTTTCACTAAGAATACCAATTTGCCATACTTCACCATACATTTTTTGTTGAATTGTCTGAGGGACACACACAAGACAGAACACACACAAGCCCAAAAAGCTACCAGGATATAATTAAACACATCCATCCTTTCTCATTCTCTATCTGTGTATTTTTTTAAGAAATCACACCTGTCCAGGGTGACCTTAATATGTATGTATCCACACAGTGCCCTACGCCGAGATGGTATCATAAGCATTTCACCTGATGTGAAAGCAGAAAACAAGCAGCAAGAATTTCTTTTTCCCCCAAACCCCATCTCACCCCCACACACAGACAACCTCCAACATCACTCTACGCACAGATCTGCTCTCCCAGCGGTGTTATCGCAGCGAGTCAGTTATCTCTTCACTTCTCTGTTTTCCTACTCTGTTTTATTTCTTCAGGAAAATCCATATGCACCATTTTAAATATAAGAAAAGAACACAATCACCGTAACACACTCACCCTGCAGCATGCAGGTAAACAAGGTATTAAGATGCAGCATACATAGAGCTGTTAATCATTTTGTCACTCAAGCACATTGTCTTGGATGTGTTCATTTTGATAAAGCGAGCATTACAGCAGTTCCACCCTCAGACATCATTTGAGAGCAGGTTTGAGCGAAAGGACTGACAATGAAATGTCAACCCCCAAAAGGTCAGATATGAGTGTGGAGAGCTGGTGCTTATGTAAAACCATTACTCTCAGTAGCTGATGCATTATCGCTAAAAGGCCAAAGCAGACTAATAAGAAAGGTGATGGCATTGCTGTGAGACATAAAACAGATTCATCACAATAACGTGAGCTAACCAATTTACACAGTGAATGAGTAAATCATAGGAAAACACATTATCACCTTCTACAAAGCATAAGCTATAGGCTATATCAATCTGCTGTGTAACCTTTCAATCACAGGCCCTGTACGCACAAACTACTTGACCACCTCTGAATGGTAAAAAAAATATGGTCACACAACCCAGCTGGCTTTCCTCATTTTCTGTTGCTTCATGATCATTGTTTACACCTGATTTCATCTTTACATCATACAAACATTACCGACACCCTGAATCCATTCAAATTCTCCTCTGCTATAAGCTCTAGTTATTTCCAGACTTGATTACTGCAATTCTACTTGCTATTCTCGCTTCATGATCTCCTCAACAGAGCACTCAGAATGCTGCTGCTCACCTGGTTCATAATGTCTCCAAATTTTCTCATATCACTCCTCTATTGAGGTCACTCAACTGACTCTGTCGTAGCAAGAATCAAATTCAAAATGCTTGTCTTGCATTCCAGCCCTTAAAGAGCTCTTCACCATGATATCTATGCAGCATGGTAAGGAACTATATATTCACACAACTTCAGAGAAGCTGGCAATTCTTCTGGCTCTGAAATCTGAAGATCTTTAAAAAAAAAAAAAAAAAAAAAAACACCTTGTGTTTTGGGGGTTTTGAGGGATTTGTTAGGTTTCACATCCACCATGATGCTGACCAGAATAAAGCAGTTACTGTTGAATGAATGAATGCTAATCTTCTTGCATAACAAATAGATCACTCTAGCATTTGCTTGATTTGTATCATCGTACTTTCAGCTTTTAATGCTATTAGTAACTCTAACTCCGGAAGCAGTGTCTGCTAAATAAAGACAAATGTAAATGTAAAATGCAGATATTTCAGACAGCAAAATGAAGACGTTTTCCCAACTGGGTTGCGCGTAACAATATGTTGTTGAGGTGTATTGTGTGCACATTGTGCTTATGCTGGCTGGATGTTTGCTATCTGAAAACATTCGCTGTCACTGTCTTAAATTTCACTGATGCTTGATTGAGCAAAAGCTTTTACAGGAGGCTGCACTTTTGTCTAACTGCCATTTAGCATCTATCACTAATATAGCCCACACTGTATAATCGTTTTATTGTCTTTCTTTGCTAAGGAGGAAGAGAATTTAATTGGTACTTCTGGTGACAGAAGGATTATTGACAGTCTCTCAGTTTGGTGAGAAAAAAAAACCTCAGGTAATTTGCTTCATCTGGAGCCATGTTGACAAGAATCTCGGGTCCATTTTTAATCATCTTAAAAAAAATATGGCACTAGTATAGGAGTTGTAATTTGTCAAAATAATATCTTAAGAGAAATAAGGTGTGATTCCAATAAGACCAACCTGATTTATATTTTCCAACTTGTTTCGTTGGTCTTTTAACATTAGGTGTACTGTACCTTTTGAGAACAATATTAAATATTTTAGATTTATGAATATTTCTATGAAGTCCTGAGGAGGCCATTTAAAATACATTCAGCACAGAATTTTATACATTGCACAGGAAAGTTCGAAAAAAAAATTGTTTGTGGTCTCTCCAGTGCAGTAATGCTTTCTGAAGCATTTTTATTGAAAGAGTTTGTTGCTTTTACTGGTAATCTCACTAGAGAGTTCTAGCACTATTCACTTTCAATAAGTGCATTATGCTGGTCGGGGTTGTAGTGAAGCCGGAGCTTATTCCCGAGAACTTTTATTTGAGTTAGGAACAATGCCTGGATAGGACTCCAATCCATCACAGAGTACCACATACTGGTCAGCCAGAAGATTTCGTTACAGTGGCACGTGTCAATGGGTGGGATATATCAGTCAGCAAGTGAACAGCCATTTCTCGAAGTTGTTAAAAATGGGGCAACTTTGACAAGGGTCAATTTGAGATGACCACAAGTTGTCACTACATGCATTCAGTGGCGATAGGGCCAGAGATTCTTATAAAACGCAGGTCTTGTGGGGTGTTCCCAGTATGCAGTGGTTAGTACCTACCAAAGGCTCACTGATGCATGTGGGGGAGCCAAAGCTAGCCAATCTGGTTTGATCTCACAGAAGAGCTAATTGCAGAAAACGTTAATGCTGGCTATGATAGAATGATGTCAGGATACACAGTGAATTGCAGTTTGCTAACAGAGTGCTCATCCTGACCATGTCCAGTGACAAAAACACCTATAATGGGCATCAGAACTGGACCACGGACCAATGGAAGAAGGTGGTCTGGTCTGCTGAGTCACATTTTCTTTTACATAATGGGGATGACCAGGTGCCTGTGTGCCACTCACTTGGGGAAAAGATGGCACTAGGATCCCGTTCCTGAAGAAGACAAGCCAAAGAGAGAAAGTTCTACAGAGAAACATGGACTCCTGGCAATCATGTAGATGCTACTTTGACACGTACAGCCTAGCTTCAACATTGTTGCAGACCAAGTACATTCCTGCATGGCGACTAATAGCAGTGGCCTCTTGATAATGTGCCAAACTGTAAACATTGTTCAGGAAGGGTTTGAGGAACATGACAAAAGTTGGCCTCCAAATTCTCTGGCTCTCAATCCATTTGAGCGTCTGTGGGATGTGTTGGATAAACAAGTTCAATCCATGAAGGCCCCACCTCACGACTTCCAGGACTTAAAGGGTCTGCTGCTAACATCTTGGTGCCAAATACTACAGCACACCTTCAGAAGTCTTCAGAGTCCATGCCTTGATGGGTCAATACTGTTCTGGCAGCACAAGGAGGACCTGCACAAAAATCTGGCAGATGATTTTATTGTTATGGCTGCTCGGTGTATACACACACACACACAGACACACACAATCACTCACTCATTCACACCTAGGGGCATTTCAGTGTAGCCAAGCCACCTACCGGCATGTTTTTGGGAGGTGGGAGCAAACCAGAAAAGCCACAGGAAACCACAGGAATAACATGGAAAGATTTGCTTCTTCATTTTTGCCTGCTCATTATTATTTGGGTTTGCTGTATCACCTGCTGTTTTATAGGTTAGCAGCCAAGTAATGAGTCAGTTTTAGATTGTAGGACACATTTGGATAATCAACGTCAATTAGTCTATACTTAGTCTGAAATTTGTACTTTTTATGGCTCCTTTGTTTTCATGCTGCATCACACTGCAATTGACATGTGTACTTTATCAGTCTTCATTTTCTTTTTGTTTGTCTTTTTTTGTTTTTTTGCCTTAAGATAAGTTGCTTGTTTTAGAGGATGGTTTAGATGCTATTTGAAAAACTCATTCCAGACAGCACTATACAAGATAAACCAGGCAATCATGGAGAACCGCATGCAGGTAATTTCAATAGTCTGAATATGGCACCCAGAAAATCAAGTTTAGCACCTTAGCAGATTAGCTTATATCTGAATTCTAATAACCTTTTTTCCTCTCTTATTTTCAGAACCAGCCTAGATTCATTTGTTTAACTGGTTAATGCTGATCTAACTAGCAAACCTAACATTTTAAAGCAGTTTTCTGCTTGTGCAAATAGCTTAATCGTGCATGGTTACAATGAGAATCGGCTAACCGTTTTACGCAGTAGGGATCCGGAGATCGTGTGTTACCAAACCTATTGTGCATCATATAACATATTGTTCCATATTCTCCTTGAGGAGCCTTTCCGCTGTCATTCATAAAGCTATTAAAATTCTCTTATGAACAAATCATGCAAGCTCAATCCCACATCCATCGTCTCTCCAGTGTCTGGTTATTTTTCAGTCTGTAGACCTCAAGCCAAATGCTCCTCTGATCTGCAGGACACAAAAAGGGGAAAGTTCTTCCTCTCTGAGCCAGCCCAGATCAAATTATAGTGACAGTCGTCTGCTGCATGCATCTCATAACTAGATTAAGCAGCCACCATCGCAACCTGCACTAACTCATTTGCAAAGCTTTATCAGAGCGTGCGGTAGACTTTTAACTAATCAATTCACGTCAGAAGGAATGAACAGTGCATCGTGTCAGTGTCAGCTGGTCTGCTTACTGCTATATAGTGCAAATAATGTGAGTAATATAGGCTGTGTTCATTCAGTGTGAAGGCACTCATTAAGAAGTGATCACTGGCCCAACTGCACAAATGCTGACTAGGCACATTAGGACCAAACAGATCCCTTAATGAAATGATAGCAAGGTAAATCAATGTTGCACAAAGGTGCAATGAACATAATGCTACATTAGGACTTTCGTAATGAATTAAACCGAATGTCATATTAAGACTTGCATAATGAATCCTACACAGCAGTGCCTGGAAATTAAAGAATGGGACGTGGTGCACGTGGTTCATTTATCAACCGGAGACATAAATGCTTTCTAGAAAACTCCACCTTCCAGTAAGCTGCTATATAGTCAGGATTGTACACAACAGAATTTAAAACACATTAAGTCAAAATCTGTGATGGTTATAGAACTGACGAACCTTCTTTTCTTTGTAACCTTGCTCCTCCTTAAAACAGGAAAGAGCTTCTTTGCATGTGTTTCTTAACTCATAAACAAAAGTTATTTTTCCCCAAAAAAATAACCATAAACAAGCAACATGAGCATGCTATGCTTACAGCCATATGACTTTTCCATTGGGGAAATAAAACATAAAACAAGAAAAAAAACTGTGCCCAAGCCTCATACCGCTGAACTGGTAAATTGCAATATACATGATGTAAAATCTAATTCGACAGTAAAACTATATATAAAAAAAAAAAATCCATTGAGTGGGAGAGCAATTATGCCAGCCAGCCTTCTTTAACCTTAATCTGAAATATTTGTGCAGGAGACCTGAGTCTTGTGACACCACCGAATCCAAAATCTGTCACGTTATTTGTTGCCAAAATGCATGCATGATCACGGAACCTGGACTAATTATAATGAGCAGATGCTTTATACCTTTCAAGTCAAGTCAGATAATTCAGAAGCAGTGATCAGCCATGAAGCTGATAAGCTCTGACTACGGAGCCGTTACTATAGCTTGTGGAAAATTTATGCGCACAGTACTCCAACATAAGTAGTCATATATCAGAAAATTTGATTGTATCTTCCTGTTAATCAAGTGTTCTATCCAAATATCCTAAGGATTAACAGTCCTAGATGCATTGACAGCTTATGTGTTAAATCCTGTGCATCGCTTAGCATGGCTATAGATCTTAAGCTGGTTCAAAACCTGAGGGGATGTGGAGTGAAAGCACACACATCAAGCCACACACACACACACACACACACACACACACACACACACACATCAACTACTTCAAATACAGCTCAGAGCTCTAGAATTCTCTTCCATCATGGTTCCAATTGGGATGAACTCTATCACTCAGATTTTAACGAATGAACTATTTATTCATTTTATTTACCAGGGGCATTTATAAATCCTGGATAGCTTTAAATCTGTAGTCATTCAGTAAATTCAGGGCAGTGTGGCCTAAAAATATTCAGAAGCCTGGGATGCTCCAAAGCACACAGGCACTTCAATTTGCAATTCCAAGGATGTCAGTATTTACTGAACATACACATCATGCCTAGATAGTTATCTGTTATCGTTTTACATTTCTGTGTTGCCCTGTCTACTGTCTGTCAAAACTGCAGCAGGAATAGTTCGTCTGTAAACATCGGGATCCTGATGTTCTCATGGGTGTGTGACTCCAGCTGGAGAGAAGGAATCATTGAAATCAGGCCATAGAGCGCACAGCTCAGCTATGCAGCCGGGAGCCAGGAGGGAAAAAACAACAAAAAGCCGCACTAGAAAGAGACTTTTCTTCATCTCCTACACTCCGCTACAATTCTATCAGATAAGTTTCCTCCTCCAATACTGACTTCTCATCTATTGACACAGAATATTCTTTAAGTTCTTTGCTCTTCCTTTTCCCGGCTGCCGTGTTCTTATCATTTACAGTTCAACTTTCAACAGAATATGCCAGGGTTTCTAGCTCCTTCTATCAACTTGCTTTTCAAGGGACCTGTTTCTTTTTGTTAGTGTCTTTTTTTCCCTTATCCTGATGAATCTGGGTCCTACATTCAAGTATATATATTTGTATTCAGTTCAACAACTGAGGCCATCGGAAGAGCAAGTGTTTCACCAAAAATGAAGTTAGAACTGTGATCTCCCCGATATTGTGATGCTTTAGTTGTAAATTTGTTATAGTGTAACACAGTTCAACACGAGGCTCGATCAAGGTCATGACTACAATCCATTCAAATATTACTCTCAAGTAACATAAGAGCATTCTTAAAAGCTAGAATACAGGCAATTCATCTTATTTCTGCTTTTGCTTCCTGTTTGCATCGTTCTTTATTCTCTATGGATGATGTTTGGACCAAGCTCAAAGCAAACCCTTCGGACGATGAATAGTTCATTCCTCGACAGGTTTGTTGCTATTTCTGAGTTTTGTCAGGGTTGCAAAAACGAGCCCTATGCAAGATGACAGGGTGCTGTTTTTCCTGGCACTATCAAAAGAAGCTAATTCTCAGACACTATTTTTAGACACTTTCCTATCCCGCAGGTCAGCCACACAGAGGATTACATACGTCTCTTATCAGCGCTCCATTAATTCTGCTTGAAAAATCTCTCTAAAATGAATGTTTTTGTAGTCCAGACAAGTGGATATGAATACACTATCTAAAGCTTTACTGTTCCTTATCACATTATCCAAATCCATGTGAAGTTGGTCTGGAGGACGTATGTGCCCACCTACAAGATTCAGACTTGAAATTAGATAAGTGCCTTTACTCTACTGAAGCCTCATCCAGTGTCTCTTAAATACACAGACACACTTCAGACAACAGTAATTGGTTTGGTACTTAATGCTTTTAGAAATGTCAGGCCAGGTTTTTGTAGCAGTTGGGGTTGTGGTTTAGCGTGGGACTGCACTAGGAAGGAGGTTTTTGGGGATGAGCTTGGACGTTGATGTGGCCTTCATTACAAGCTGCAACATTATTTGCTTTGAAAAAACTACCATTACTTTTTGACTATTGCACAAGAATTTCTTTGCTAGAGGAAGATGGCAACAACAAGATAAACAGAGCTAAATAAAAAATTACACTACTGACTGCTTAATACTAAGCAAGAAGGTTACTTTTTTGAGTGTAAGCATCTGAATACATGAGTACCCAAAAAAGCATGCACTCATACTCCTACAAAAAAAATTGATGCATTATGACAGACTGAATGTTGGTAAATCAAAAAGTATACAGAATAGAATTTGTTTACAAGCCTAAGTAACAACCTATGCCTTGGCCTCTGAGTAAGATGCATAGGGAGTTGCAGCTCTTGTGCTTTTTTAATAAGGACAATCAGGTGGGTTGAAAGTAGTACCTCATGTGAACCAGAAGGAAGGTGAATACACCTTTCTCCTGCCTCCTGAGTTATAAATAGTCAGCATTGATTATTGACAGTCTAACTGCATCCCTTGGCTCGAAATAAATTGCTTGTCCTTTAAATTAGAAGTCCTTTTGATCCTGAAGGTAAAAATATGAAGATGCTAGCCTAAGTAAGTGACACAATGCCAATATTCAATCCACTCCCCAAATCAATAGCAGAACAACAAATCCATTTCATTTAATAATAATGGGTAAGTAAGATCGGGTTTTGCACTATATAGCCACACTTGCAGGACTCGTGTGTGAATCTTTATGGGGTCTTCCAAAAAGCTTGAGAAAGGGTTAACCTGAGAAAGGTTTTCATCAGGAGAGCGCGTTCATTTTTGCAGTAGACATTAACAGTAGCAAGTTGGGAAAGATAATAATTTAAAAAAAACAATTGTTCTGACCCACTAACTTCCAGCAATGACTTATATATTTATTTCAAGTTGAAACACTATTAGAACGTTTTTCTCAGTTAAAGAAACTCACTCCTATGAATTTATTTTGCTTGTCCAGCATTTTCCCGAAAACTACATGCAGCAAAGCTGACATTAGGCTAATAAATTTTATCGTGTCCAAGTTTTTTGTAAGTTGGTGGGACACTACAAACTCCAATGCTTCAATGCACCTTGGCATACACTCTTCACCCCTCTGGAACTGTTCTGTAGCACTATATTGCCAAAAGTTTTGGGACGTCTGTCTTCACATGCACGTGAATGTAATATAGAGTTGGCTCGCCCTTTGCAGTTACAGCTCATCTGGGAAGGCTTTCCACAAGGTTTAGGAGTGTGTTTCTTTGAATTTTTGAACATTCTGCTAGAATGGTCAAGCCACTGAGTGAACCCTCATGGACGAAGAGATGGATGAGACCACGGCCATCAGAATAGAAACATTTCCTTACAGGAATGATTTGCCATGACCCTTCCCTCTAAAGGAGACATGTAGACCCAGTCCATGCCGGCAAAATGTCCTCAAAGCCACAAGAATTTGTTTTTCCTTTAATTTGCCACCCATCAGTATGTGCCAACTAAAAGCCTGTGCACCCTCACAGACCAGCATTCGTCAGACATCACCTCATCACTAGTTGTGTCAATGAGTAAAAAGCAAAAACTTTTTGTGCCATTTGTGCTGAGTCAGACTCCTAAAATGTTACTCCTAGAGCCCAAGAACTGCCAGAACAGTGTAATAGTTTAAAAGGTTTTGAAAGGGTGCACCACTTTTTCATGCCATGCCTTGTTTCACACATGGTTGCTCTGGAGTTCATTGATATGGACGGAGCAGAGAAAAATGTGATTAGATGAATAGAGATAGTCAGACGGGGAACTTCTCAGCAATTTAACAAGAAAAAAAAGATGAAAGCTATGCAGCATAATAGAACGCAGTAAAAAAAAAAAAAAAAAAGGATGTATCTTCCGGCTCAAAATATTTGTTCATTTTACATCAGGTTGATGGCCAAGCACTTGAATTCATTTACATTAAATCTCATTATCCGTTCAATATTACTGTCAGCTGCTGGACGTAGCTAGATGTTCTTCTGCCGGTAAGGAGAGTTAATCTATTTTATGGGAAGCTATAACAATAGAGCCGTCAGGTTATTATATTTAGCAAAGGTATTATACTTTGACAATAATGGTAAAGATTTATTTTCTGTGTCAAGAACCAGGTTGAAACATATTGCCTTATTGTTCATTCTAATTTTTGGATCTCAAGCTACACGCTATCATGCTTAGCTCAGCTTCCACTTTTATATCCATCATAAATGAATCCTGAAAATAAAAAGAAATAAAAAACAGTGCAATGTTCTTTAATCTGATTTCATACAAACATGTAAGCATTTTAACATTTCAGCGTTTTTTTCTAGATCTAAACTCAAGTATGTGTGAAATTTTGTTGATTTCCTTCAACATGAGACATGCAGATTTGTTTTGTCCTTCTGGAAGCGCATCCCTTTTTTCAGCCAGTCGTGTTTGATTTCTCTTCTCCCCAGTTTTCCCGTGATAATCACTGTGAAGCCTTTCACGCAGGAACATTCCGTAATTAAATCAGTCTGATTTGCCTGAGCCGCCTGTCAGTCTCAAATCCAGGACTGACAACAAGAAGACAATGTCATCCTCGTGTGATAATCGCCCACCTCTAGTCAAGGACAGGTTGTGAAAAATCAATCAGGGTTATGTGGAGAAACGCAGGGGTTCTCGAAGCAATTGTGCAAATTGCTTTATACTGCGCTTCATAATTGCTGATGTGGAAGAGGACACAGAAGGGGAAATCTTTGTTGGTTTTCATTTATTTTCACTTGGCAGGTTGCAAATCAAGTCTTCATATTAGGGAAAAAAAATTAACCAAAGTGGAATTTGGCAAGCCTCCTCTGTGAGTTGCATGCATTTTTATGGAAAGCAATGCATTTAAATGTGCTTTTCTCAATACTGCTTTAAATGTATACAAGCTCTTCTCTAAAATCAATCTGTTTAAACTGGCATGGCCCTAATATTTATGCATTGGTTTCAGAGTGTATAGTACAGTATCACAAAGTGAACATTACAGTCAGTAAGCAGCTGACAGCCTGGACCGCAAACGTACTTTCTATTATTTTTATAGGCAAACTCATTTCGACATGACTGACACTTTCTAGAAAGATTTAGAGATTTAGAGAATTGAGAGAATTTTTCATCACGTCAATACGCTCACTTGTATTGAGGGTGCAGTTGTTGTTTTAACACATGGTGACAAAAAACAAGTCACCTTTCTATCGATAGGGAGAGACAGGTGCTACTTTCAAACCTCCAGCAAAAATAAGCTATCATGCCAGACAGCCATTCACTCTACTGTGATTTCCTGATTTAGATATTATTTATAATATCTGTGCCACTCTACAGCAGGAGATTAATGTTATCGTGTGCGTTCCTCTCCTGTGGAACTTGCTCTGTTGGGCCACGTTTGCTTTGTGAGTCACTATAACCCTCATGAGGAACTATTTCATCATTTTATAATAAGACCACAGGCCTAAGCTTATTCTGAGATAATGCTGTGGGGGACAATACACAACAGAGAGACTGTGACACCAAAAAGCCACTTACTGAATTAGAATATACATGCCATAAATTCCCTCTGGCATCCTTCTATTCGCCAGTTCTTCTCACAGCTAACAAGCTATTGTCCCAACAATATTGAAGGAGATGAGCAGGCAATGAGAATTTGTATACTGACTCCGCAAATGAGGCTGCTGTGTACAGAATACATTTCCTGAACTGAAAACAGTCCTGAGGTGATTCTGAGATCTCTTCTCACATCTTAAGGTGTACCATGCATCACAGAAGTATAATCAACTATAATCTTTCCACACTTTCCAAAGCTAATGAGTAGCACACAAGTGCTTTCTCTGACTCCTACGGCAGCTTCCTCGGATGTCTGTACAGGAATAAATGGTGTTGGTTTCTGTTTACGTTTCATCAAAACGCAGCCTCAGGACTCCTGTGAACACTGACAGAAAAAAAATAGCTGATCTCTGTGAAAGGGAAAAAAATAGATTTTTGTTTTTACTAATGTGTTTTGATGTAAAGTAACAAGCAGACCTGAACTCACAGGTGCTTTAGTGCACTTCAGCACAACTACAGGAAAATAGAATAAACATTAGAATTAACATTTTCCTGCTTTAAAGTCTTAAACATCTCTGTTTTGCTATAAAGAACATTTGCACTGCAGAATAAACATAACTGAAATGAACTATGATGATAAATCGAACTTATTGAAAATAATCAACAAGAATTTGGTGATTTTTCTACAGTAAACACGTTTTCTCCCTCTTTTAGCACAGGAATGTGCCAAAAATTACAATACTTTTATTGATTAATGGAATAATAATCATAATTTTTAACCATTTATTATAACCTCTGTGAACATCTGTAAACAGTGGCTCTCTCACCAGCTGCTCTCTTTTCCAATCACCTGAAGTTAATAAAATGAAAAAAAATTAAAAAATCCCAATCCTCCTGAAGACCTTGCCATGGCAGAAAATGTACTGACCATCTCATTACAGAAAGCTTCCCCGTATCAGTAATCATGCTTACACATCCATTTTCAGGGCAGAGGAAAGTGCTATTTACCTCCTTGCAAGTTTAAATGGTTGTGTCCAAGAGAACAAAACTGGCCTTGTTTCTCTCTCTTGTCAATCAAATTGACACTAGTCAATCTGGCCATCTTTAACCTCATGTACAGTGGTGTGAAAAAGTGTTGGCCCCCTTCCTGATTTCTTATTTTTTTGCATGTTTGTCACACTTTAATGTTTCAGGTAATCAAACACATTGAAATATTAGTCAAAGATAACACAAGTAAACACATCATGCAGTTTTTAAATGAAGGTTTTTATTATTAAGGGAAAACAAAATCCAAAACTACATGGCCCTGTGTGAAAAAGTGTTTGCCCCCTAAGCCTAATAACTGGTTGGGACACCCTTAGCAGCAACAACTGCAATCAAGCGTTTTCCATAACTTGCAATGAGTCTGTTACAGCGCTGTGGAGGAATTTTGGCCCACTCATCTTTGCAGAGTTGTTGTAATTCAGCCACATTGGAGGGTTTTCGAGCAGGAACCACCTTTTTAAGGTCATGCCACAGCATCTCAATGGGATTGAGGTCAGGACTTTGACTAGGCCACTCCAAAGTCTTCATTTTGTTTTTCTTCAGCCATTCAGAGGTGGACTTGCTGGTGTGTTTTGGATCATTGCCCTGCTGCAGAACCCAAGTTCGCTTCAGCTTGAGGTCACAAACAGATGGCCGGACATTCTCCTTCAGGATTTTTTGGTAGACAGCAGAATTCATGGTTCCATTTATCACAGCAAGTCTTCCAGGTCCTGAAGCAGCAAAACAGCCCCAGACCATCACACTACCCCCACCATATTTTACTGTTGGTATGATGTTCTTTTTCTGAAATGCGGTGTTACTTTTACGCCAGACGTCATGGGACACAGACCTTCCAAAAAGTTCAGTTTTTGTCTCGTCAGTCCACAGAGTATTTTCCCAAAAGTCTTGGGGATCATCAAGATGTTTTCTGGCAAAACTGAGACAAGCCTTTATGTTCTTTTTGCTCAGCAGCAGTTTTTCGTCTTGGAACTCTGCCATGCAAACCATTTTTGCCCAGTCTCTTTCTTATGGTGGAGTCATGAACACTCACCATAACTGAGGCAAGTGAGGCCTGTAGTTCTTTGGATGTTGTTGTGGGGTCTTTTGTGACCTCCTGGATGAGTTGTTGCTGTGCTCTTGGGGTAATTTTGGTCGGCCGGCCACTCCTGGGAAGGTTCTCCACTGTTCCATGTTTTCACCATTTGTAGATAATGGCTCTCACTGTGGTTCGCAGCAGTCCCAAAGCTTTAGAAATGGCTTTATAACCTTTTCCACACTGATAGATCTCAATTACTTTCTTTCTCATTTGTTTTTGAATTTCTTTGGATCTCGGCATGATGTCTAGCTTTTGAGGATCTTTTGGTCTACTTCACTTTGTCAGGCAGGTCCTATTTAAGTGAGTTCTTGATTGCGAACAGGCATGGCAGTAATCAGGCCTGGGTGTGGCTAGAGAAATTGAACTCAGGTGTGATAAACCACAGTTATGTTTTAACGGGGGGGCAAACACTTTTTCACACAGGGCCATGTAGTTTTGGATTTTGTTTTCCCTTAATAATAAAAACCTTCATTTAAAAACTGCATGATGTGTTTACTTGTGTTATCTTTGACTAATATTTAAATGTGTTTGATTACCTGAAACATTAAAGTGTGACAAACATGCAAAAAAAATAAGAAATCAGGAAGGGGGCCAACACTTTTTCACACCACTGTACATGAGGTTAAAGATGGCCAGATTGACTAGTGTCAATTTGATTGACAAGAGAGAGAAACAAGGCCAGTTTTGTTCTCTTGGACACAACCATTTAAACTTGCAATCTATGGTAGGACAAACATTTCTATTGTCCCACTCGGGAGCCAACAACTCATTATTATTAATTCTTATATTATGTGGCACATCTGTCATACAGGTCCTTGTGAATTAGCTGTTATTGTTACTAACAATAACACGTTGTAATATAAATCTGTGATTTGAATTATGGCCTGACCTACTGTCAGATATTGTTGCTGTGTGCGTCAGCATAACATTTATTAATTGGGCCAGAAAACGGGGCATTACATTAGGTCACTGCCTTTGTGATTTTCAGTCTCATTCATAAAATACATCAAAACATTTACTGTTCATATAATAGAAAAGAGGGGGGCACGGTGGCTTGGTGGTTAGCACGTTAACACGTTTGCCTCACACCTCCAGGGTTGGGGGTTCAATTCCCGCCTCCGCCGTGTGTGTGTGGAGTTTGCATGTTCTCCCCGTGCCTCGGGGGTTTCCTCTGGGTGCTCCGGTTTCCTCCCCTGGTCCAAAAACATGCATTGTAGGTTGATTGGCAAATCTAAATTGTCCGTAGTGAGTGAATGTGTGTGTGTGTGTGCCCTGCGATGGGTTGGCACTCCATCCAGGGTGTATCGTACCTTGATGCCCAATGACGCCTGAGATAGGCACAGGCTCCCCGTGACCCGAGAATATATTTGATAAGCGTCAGAGAATGAATGAATGAATAATAGAGAAGAAACGCCTTTAAAAAATTATCCCAATATCATAGCTGCTTTTACAGTCCTATTATTATATTGTATAATTATTTTTGTGTTGGCAGTGGCTCCATACAACATTCATGACAGCATTTTACTTTACATTTAACAGGGATATATTTTAATTTATGATGCAGTTATGGCCACAGATATAACACGGTCCTATCATCTAACCTATGAGCTTCTTAAGTGATACTTCTATTAAGTTTCAGTTGACTCAGTGAAATTACACTATCATAGCTGCGTTGACACGGTCATTATTTTTTCTTTCTATATCAGTGCTCTGCACTGCTCTCTGTGGTGACTGGTGCTGACATATTAAACCTGAGACCAAGGTGAACCTCTGATAAGAAAGATTATCATATTAGACCCGCTGTGGCTCAGGGAGCCTCCGAGCAGCAGTAGGGCTATGCATAGATTTCAATTACATAGAACACTCACATGAACGTTTCACTTTACAATTAGTTCGATTTCTCCCAGGTATACGCTTGCTGCCCACTTTAATAGGAACACCTGTACCCTGTTCATTTATACAATTATAAAACCGGTCAATCAGGTGGCTGCAGTGCAATGCATAACATCATGCATGCAGGTCAAGACCTTCAGTTAATGGTTAATGACTGGTTCGAGGTGAAGGGAAGAAAAAACTCAAATAACCACTCTTTACATCCGTGGTGAACAGAAGTGCGCAAAATACTGACGTTTATGTGGCGAATGTGCTACAACAGCAGAAGACCATATCGGATTCCACTCCTGTCAGCCAAGTACAAGAGTCTGAGGCTACATCAGGCAAAGGCTCACTGAAAACTGGAAAAAGATCAGGCAATGTTTTTCCATTTTTCAACCGTCTAGTTTTAGTCACTGCAGATTACATGTCAGTTCGAAGCAGTATGGTCATTCCACTCTGACCTCTCTCATCAACAAAACATTTCCACCCACAATAATGCCATTCGCTGGACTGAAGAGCTTGACCTGTATTTGCATGATTTTATGATTTTATGCATTGCACTGCTGTGACATGATTGGCAGATCGTTTCTGACCACAGCACTTCTATTAGCTGGTTATTGTTGGTCGCAACACTGCTATACCTTAGAGACTTCGGTACCACTGCCATGTCACTATCGGACACCAGTCTTATGGTGGTCCCTTTCCACTGATGGAAAACTAGGGCTGTTTATTTTCTCTACCCTGGAAACTTTCCATGATTATTAAGGAGTTCAGATAAATATGCAACAACTGCTAAATATTCAGCTAGGGCATGCATATGACCTATTGCAAATTTAGCTTGATTAAGTGTCAAAATTTAATGAGATGAGCTATTATCAGCCCAAACTAAATCTAATGTGATTAGGGAAACAAAGAGTAAATTATGCATTTATATTTATATGCTCTGAGCATCTGACATGGGTATTGATGCGAGGGATTTCTTCAAGAAGAAATTATTACAACCTACGGCCAATGGTTATCACCTGATTTCTAATAAGAATGCTCCTGGGAATGCACACATCAATAACTTACTGAAGTATTCTTGGCTACTTTCGTTTGACTGACAGCTGAGTTTACTAGCTCCCCAGGCCAGAATTAAATCGAGATGAAGTGCTGGAAGACTTGCAAGGAAATTGAGTGTACATTCACCCAGAGATTTATTTCACGAAAAATATTTGAACATGAAGGCTCCATGTTCCATCAGTTCACAACAGATCATAATGTCACTGGTCTTCCACCTTGTTTGTTCCTATGCGAATATTTTCCGTCCAAGAACATTGTGGAGGAGTTGTATGTAAACTGTACATTCCACTGCAATGCTTCTTTGAGAGGTACCCACCAGGGAACAAATGAAGCAAAGGAAGATGTACACATTGACCTCCTTCCCCAGATTATTCCTTCCTTGAGGATCTATACTGGATTCTTGGATCCGCAAAAAAAAAAATACAAATGAAGAATGTTTAAGACATCCAAGATGAACCACTTTTAATTATTTGGAGGGAAGCTTTTGGAACAAATAGTGGACTTTGCTCTCACTTAGATAAAGTTACTGTTTGAACAGAGAGCAGATAGCAAAGTGCCAGTGATTAATGAGAAACATTCTTTTCTACATTGACCCAAAAAGGCCATTAAGATTGTCACCCAAGCGTTTAGCATTAATTATGAGAATCCCCTATAAGCTTCCTTGAAATTCAATGACCAATGCAGACTCTCAACTGTAAAATGAAGCAGGGCAATTCAGCAGGGATGCTGAGTCAACTGCCACATCTCATTTGTTTCCGCTCATTTCCACTTTGTATTTCATATATAACCTGGGATGACGTGGTTCCTATCTCCAGGCTTTTACTTATAAAAGCAAAATACAATTAAATCTATAGAAAGTCCACTTGCAGAGCTCTTAATGTGCAAGTTAACGCACACACACAGACACACACACACACACACACTAATCACCGTCACAGGGATTAGTAGATGACCATGTGCTGCTTAACTGCTCTCTGTGCCATCTGCTACATGAAAAACAACACAGAGCCAGTCTTCTAAAGTGAATGCTGTGAGGATTAACCCAAAAAGCAAAAGGGCTGTGACATGAAGGATGCTAAACAGCCATGACATTCAGAGCTGAATGTTTTTTTTTTTTTGTAATATTATGCACTAGGAAAATGTAATCTAAAAGTTTACAGTTGTTTGGGGTTTGGAGGGGGTGCTATCTGCTGCAACAATTATTACGGCAAGAGAAAAATTCTGATTAGGATGGGCCGGATCATCTCCTTAAGATACATTAAGCACAATCTGTGCATCAAGTGAAAAACACTTGAGGAAATTCATTTTACAAATAAGAATAGAATAGAATAAGAAATAAGAAATCGTAGTCCATCTTCAAAATGAACAAAAATAGCAAACAACTCATTACTTTTCTTTAAATGTCTTTTCTGACTGAGCTAAAAGCAGACAAGAATAAAAAATAGTCTTGCCGTCTGTCCAGCATACACATACAATATAAGGCCAAAAGTTTGTGCACACCTGATTATCACACTCCTATGTGGATCTTCCCCAATCTATTACGGCAAAGATGGAAGAGTAAACTTGAAGTCGAGTCAAGTCAAGAAGCTTTGATTGTCATTTCAACCACATATAGCTGACGCGGTACATAGTGAAATGAAACAACGTTTCTCCAGGACCCTGGTGCTACATAAACAACATACAACATGTAGCTGCAAATGGAAACAACAACACACATAAAGTGCAACGTGACCTCAACCCCCACTGAAGACCGTATTGAAGCACAGCCTGCAACCCAAACCTCCTCTCTCGGCATCAGTGTCTGACCTACAACACTTTCGGTTGAATGGTCAAATCCCCCCAGACATGCTTTAAAATCTAGTGAACCGGGCGTAGGGGGGACGGCAACAACATCTGAAATGGTATGATCAAAAAACACATGATGGTCAGGTGTCCACAAACATTAAACCATAAAGTATACCAATGCATAGAGATAAAACATTATATGGATGGATTTTAATCACAATATAAATGACTGTTGAATCATGCAGGCATGTGATCTTGAATGGACAGATAAATTTATCCATTTATCTCCGCCTAACAGCTTCAAGTAAAATGTCCTCAGCCTATGTGCTCTCTCCTGTCATATTCATCAATGACCAATGTGTCTAAACTGATGCTTACTTTATCAGTCAACATTTGACGCAGTGAGGAAATTACTGTCATGAATCACTTGAGACAAGTCGTAAAGTAAGTGGAATGTCCTGATGCGGCGAAGTGTAGAGTTTAAAGCTATCAAAATGCACTTTACGTGAACTTATCTGCTTAATGTATGCAGATTCCCCTGGGGGAGGAAAAAAAGCTGCAACTTTAGAAATAGATGCATCTGAAAAACTCATCACTGCAGCGTATGAAGAATTGCTTTTGTGTGACCAATAAGGAGCGTACGATGAAGAGAAATGATACTTGTTACTACGTTAAGGTCATAATATGGTCGTTATGCCATTATATTAATAAGAGTCATTAATTAACCCACTTGCTCTGTACAGTAGAATGAATGCACTTTTCACCAGGTCATCTATCTCATTAGCTACAACAACTGCAGTGTATTTCATATCTCATATATCTCAATACATCATACAATATGCTTAGCTACCCTTTTTTTTTGTTGTTTGTTTTTTAAAAACCTCTTCTCATAGGGGATCTTCCTGTTGGCAGGTGTGTGTGAACAGGTGTGAGCGCAAATTAGAGCTGGAGGGAATGTGACAGGAACTAAATATCGCATTTTGTCTCATATTTACAAAGAGCAATAATTAGTGAGCATGCTTATTTTGCCTTCTTGCAATCTGCTCAAAATGACCTGAACACAGTCCCAGTAAATGGTTCTGGCTTTTAAAAACTCTGGTGGTCATTAGTAAAATTGTGTCAAAAGCATAAGGGACAAAATTCTGGACAGAGAAATTTAACATGCCCAATTCGGTGCAAGCAAATCCAATGCAAGGAAAAGAAAGTGAGAGAAGGAAGAGGGTCAGGGGGGAATCTGACAGGAATTAATATCACATCTTTTTTTATATCTAAAAAGGTCAATCATTTGTAAACATGTTTGTCTTTTAACTTATTAAAAAGCAAAACAGTCCAATTTGATTCAGACAAAATATCATTTAACATGACGCACAATTTGACATTTGATAAACAGATGCTTTTCATACCCTCCTTCTCACTGCCTATAAAAGGTGACCTGAAAATACAACATGCTTTTAAAGAGACCCATCAGCTTGTCTTTTTTTTTTTTTCTTCAAAAGGTGTTTCCTAGCATCCCACGGCGATGCTCTCAGTATGCGCTATAATGAGCCTGGCTTTTGGAAAAGAACTCCTTCAGAGAGTATGTCTGGAGACAGAAAGAATAACGCTTTGTAAAAGAGTCGCTTAATGAAGATCAAAATGTGAACTCATGTGTGTTTAGTCAATGCAAAAAAAAAAATCAACCCATACAGTAGTGGCAGCCGTTTGCTCAACACCTCTAAGTGCAAACGTATGCAGGATTCATATTGACTTTGCATATGCCTTAATGATTTCCTCAGATTCTTGAATGGGTGTTTGCCATGTTTGAAGTTTTCCAACAGGCTTTTGTTTGATGTTGATGATTACACAGAGACGATTGTACCACAGTGCTATACCTCATATGAGGCCTACATTCCTTCAACATGACAACTCAAGAATGTCTCTCTGTGAGTCTGTGCTGCCCTGCCAATTGCTGCAACCCTGTGTTATTAACCCCCAGTCATCGACTGATCACACAATTGGACAGACGCCTTCTAAAGTGTCTGCCGAAACTTCACAGAAATGTCAGAATAGTTTCTTTCAATGGGACTGGCAGATGTTCCCGATCTATAATAATTACTGTTTTGAGCACTGGTTCCATTATGCATTAATCTGACCCATCAACAATGAATTATAATTATACTATTTTGATCGGTGCACAATGAAAAAAAGAACATGTTTCTCACAATACTGTAATTCTCCAATGGAAACCACAGAGAGGAAAAAATTCAAGCTAAAGCTGTATAGATACAGAGGATTTCACAGTAATCTTCAAAGAGGGCAGCGTTCCTCCAATGGACAGTCACACACAGGATTTTTAAGGTCACAGCATGTATATATATGGAATCTGATCCGAAAAAACAAGAGCAAGCGATGTACCAAATCTGTACCAAACTAGATATGGCCCAGCTTAACATATATTCTGCTGTGCTGCGCTTAGGATACAAAGCAATGCATAACAACCTTCAGTGGGGTTAAGAGTGCTGTCTCTTTTCAAAGGACAGCTCTTTCTCAAATGAAAAGAATGAGTGTGGAAAAACACGAGGTCATTATTACATTGTTTTCATCAATGCAGACTGAAACAAACAAATAAATAAATAAATAGATCTTTCCCATGAGACGGTGGCTCTCTAATGGAGACCACTGAGGGGAATTCAAGGCTAAAGTCTAACTGAACACAGTGGTGGACTAGTTAATGGTCCAAATCCCTGGCTGGATATAAGACAACTTACCAGATATTCTGCTGTGCAGCTCTAAGGATGCAGAGCATTTCAGTGTGGGAAAGAGAGCACCTTCCCTCATGCATCAGATGAAAGGAAAGGGGGTGCATATGTGGACTAATCCTGTTTAAACCATGGCGCTGTTGAATTCTCACAGCTGATTGGTTAGAAGGTGTTAATTTACTTTATATAACAGCACAGTTCTGACAGGAGAGCCAGGTGTAATTCCTGCAATCCCAGGTTTATATTAATGCACTTGTCCTAATGTTATTGTTTCTATAGCGACTACTCACTCCCAGGGATTTGTATCGAGGACACTACATAATCCAACACTAGTAATAACTGGATTAAAAATCTGTTATTAAGCTTTTTAATAATCGATAGCTGGATGCTTTCTGTTATTTAACATTAAGGGAAGGAAGCTCGAGTGTCAGTCAGTCTGTTTTCTATGAAGTCGGAGAGTCTTCAGGACACAGGTCTTTGGGCATTGTCAGAAATACGACAAGCTGCATTGGTCTGTTTAGTTAAGAGAGACTGGTGATGAAACTATTGTTATAACAACCGAGAACAGTTACTAACTTGTTTTGAGGAGATTATAAATTATATATATGTCATGTCTTATGTATATGTTATACATACGATGTGTTTGTAATTTAAGAATGTGGTATCAGAAGAATAAAGCACTTGAGGTGCTGTTAGAGGATTATATAATCAGGTTTGTGCTGGTAACAGCTCTCTGCTTCAAACCAATTATTTTCCAATTACAGCACACCCCATTGTGTTTTATTCCTTATGTATTAACTTCACTGTCATTAGATTGACACTTGTGGACGTAAAAGAAAATGCTTTTTCACATAGTACTGTGTAAGGAATCATACGGCAAACCTGGTGTGGGTATGGGGTAAGCACCAAACAGTGACAGTCTGGCAGCTCTGGTACTTGAACTAAAACTTGACATTTGAATTTCATGTTAATTAGCACTGAACGTATCTCCTTGACTCCTAAGCTCTATACCAGTTTGGGTTAGAAATAAATTCATACTGAAAGCAGAGACCGTGCTCCTGTACATACTAAATATCTGTCAACTTATTCACTTATCCTGACGGATTCGTCTTTAAACAGCTGTGGACACCTGCATCACAATGCTCAGGGAAGCAATCTAGTGAAACATTTCAAGGCGGTTAAACTTAAAAAATGTGGGTTAAGTCAACTTGAAGATAAGCTTTGTTTCAACTCACAATTAGTCAAGACTTTAAGTTTCATCTTATGAACTTGAGTTCAATATCCAAAAACTTGTCATGAGTTAAATAAAAGAAATAAGCTCACATACTTAATCAGGCTATCATGCTAACAGTCTTTAGTATTTATCTTTTTTATGCTACTAAAATATTATGATCCAAGGTAAAGACTCGCTTACAAATTCTAGAAAGTAGTAAGATGGTAAAGGGTGCTGAATGTGTATCCCATTAAAAACATAACTATAAATCTGTGTTCCTATTTAAATCAGTTTCCTAGAATAACTAATAGGAATGCTTGCAAACAGTCTATGCCTGAGCAGGTACTTATGTCAGGGAAGGGATAATGGCTAGAAAAACATAATTATAATACAATGTATTCGTTGTAACTGAACCTACACAAACTAAGGAAACGAGATAACGATAATTCTAGTGTCATTTTTTCAATTATAAAATTGTTTTTCTAGCAAGAGCATCATAACAAGCTCTAACACACCATTGGCCCACTTGAGAAAATTAGTGAACTCTCTCATCCTTTTGATGAAATTGAGAAAGTAGCTATTTCACATCTGGGCTGATACTGATGTCAATTAGTCACAGTCATCCTCTGCTCCTAATGGGCCTAATTTCTGTAATAACACAGCACGCTGTGTCACTCTAGGACAGTGGCGCTCTCTGGGAAAAAAAGAGAAGAGAGAACGCCTTCAAGCAAAGGATTCTGCAGAGATAAATTTGAGCGTGAGTACAGGTGTATGAAATTGTGTGGATCTTTAATTCTCATGAAAACAAAAGAAACGGCATGGATTTTCATACTGCACAGTGTACCATTGTTTGTTTGAGAAAGACACACAAATCGATGAAATGCATGGATTCTAAACATGAGAACAAAGTGTTTATCACACAAATCGCCGGACAGAATCATTCTTTAGACTAAACAATTTGAACAGTCTTCATCTATGTTAAACCAAACTCAACTCTGGTCTATGGATGAGGCTGAAGCCCAGCTGTGGCTCTAAGTTGAAATGGAGCCCCATATCTTTTCTGTGTTAGCTCGGCTGGGAGGAAAAACTAAGGGTACAATAGGTTGGCCGGAGGGATGTTGGCTTGAGCTTTGCAGGTGGATGTGCTGCAGCCTGGCAACGCAGACACAGCCACTCTGAGTCTCTCGCTTTCTCTTTCTCTCTCTCTCTCTCTCTTTCTCACACACACGCACACACACACAAGTTTGTTTTGCTATCGTTGTGAGGCCCTTCCACAGGCATAATTATTAATGCAGATAATTTATTCCATGTCTACACAAAAATCAAACTCTAACCTTAATCTCAGTAACCGAAAGGCTCTTTTTATTATTTTAAAAAAGGGCATTTTATTTTAAATAAATTTTTTTAATTTTTTTTCTTTTTTTCAGGGGCCGGCGAGATATCTTGACAAGGACAAAACTATAAGGGGAACATTTAAAAACATGACGCCCTCTTATCCTCCCAATACCCTCCTCCTGAACACACACACACACACACACTGTTTCACCTGCACTCTCTCTTTCTCTTTCTCTCTTAATCTTTATTTCCCTGTCTCTGACTCTTCATCTTAAATTCTCTCATTTGCAGTATACAATCAACCCCTGAACACCTGACAATCCGTGACTGTCATAATATCAACACACACATAAACATACCCACACATACCGTATACACACATCCGTATTTAGAGCAAGGGTTCACAGACAAAAATAGCAGAAAAACACCAAGGGCACATGTCTGGGGTGTATTCACTGTTCTCATGAGTTAATTCAACAAGAGATTGCTATAAAACATGGCATTATCAACAGTTTAGGACACATGTTGGACAATGTCATCCCTAAGGCATAACATAACATTTATTACAGTACAACCATAAATCAGTTTCAATGCAACTGTGATGAAGAGGTATAACCTTAGCGTACATTCATTAAAACATGACCAATGAGTAATATTGTCAGGATCAGTTTTGATGCCATCCTCCTGACATACACTGGAGTGCTGTAGTAGTCTACACGGTTTGGTAAGCAGCCTCACATCCTGCTTGAAATCTTGAATTGGACACATCATTTTTAACAGGTGATTATCTGACCCTTCTGTGCTCCAGAATATAAGATATTATTATTATTATTATTATTATTATTATTATTATTATTATTATTATTTAGCTGGGTTTTCTACAATGCATCGCATCAATGCAAAAGTCGCAAAAGCAACAAGTAAATGGTGTCGTGTCCTTAGATACACACTTTTATGAAGCATTTGTTAAACTTTTCCTGCAGTACGGAGTGCGCACACACGCACACGCACACACACACAGCGGATAAATTCCCGACATGTGAAGCCGCATCACCTTGGAGTGACACTCTGCTGATCTGAGCAGCCTCTTTACTTAGTAAGTGCGTCAAACATGAGATGTTCACACTCACACTCGGACACGATGCGTTTCTCAACCAAGACTCTGACGTGACGGTTATGTGAACTAACGGTCATCCCCAAACGCGACCCCCTCCTTACCTCGTTGTATTAAAGCGATGGCCATTCCGAACAAGACCGCCCAGTACGCAGGACTCTTCATGGTGATTTCGAGCGGATCTTTCAGCAGAAGGAGGGAAAAAAAGCGCTGTCTGTTTTTTCTTTATTTTAGATCAGCGAAAACTGGAACACAAATCCTGCTAGGAGTGGAGCGGAGCGCAGCGCAAAATCCCAGCTCGCTTTGACTGTGAAAGAGGACAGAGAGGCGAGCGCGCCGACAAACTCGCTCCGTGATTGGCTGCGACGAGCCTGCTTACATTCGATATGGTCTTCCTCGACATGACAAAGGCGACGCTGTCTAAGAAACCAAGTGCGCACTCAATGCCAATGACCTTAGTGGACAAAGAACTTATTAGACTTTAAAAACCTGCAGCAAACGGAAATAGTTCCTTTTTCTTTTCTTTTTTTTTTTAGAAAACTGAAAAACTTATTTCTCCTTATTTATTGGGGAGAGCTTGCGCAAGATATTCATTCCCTATAATTCTGGGAAATCAAGGTGCCCAGTGCTGTCTAAACGGTCATGTCATTATTGCAAAGAAACTAGCTTCATGCATTTTCATTGCTATGTTGTTATTAACATCAATGCAATTATGCAGCAGGTAGTTGCATAACTAATTGGATTGGATGAGAAGTTCCAAAAGTGCCAATATTTGATGATCTAGTGTAACCACACAACAAGTCCCATTACAGCAGCAACAGTCCCACTGATACAGGTGCTACAGAAGAGTTAGTGACATGGCAAATGTTTCACTGAACTTTATGTGTGCAAGTATGTACTCTGGTGATGAACAAATAATTGAAAAAAAACAAACAAACATTTTGGCCGTAGTGTGTCAGAAGGCTCATTTATTCAATATTACTGTAGTATGTATTATATTGTGGCATCCATCCCAGGAACACTGGGTGCAAGAAAGAAAATACACCCTGATTGGCACGCCAGTCCATCACACGGCACCATGCACACACATATTATATATACCTAGGGGCAATATATTATAGCTAATTCACCAATATTCTGGGGAGGTGGAAGAAAACCAGACAACCCAGAGGGAAAACAAGACATTTATTCATTGTCTACCGCTTATCCGATCTATTCTCAGGTCACAGGGGGCCTGTGCCTATCTCAGGCGTCATTGGGCATCAAGGCAGGATACACCCTAGACGGAGTAGCAACCCATCGCAGGGCACACACACACTTTCATTCACTCACTATGGACAATTTAGAAACGCCAATCAACCTACAACACATGTCTTTGGACCGGTGGAGGAAACCAGAGTACCTGGAGGAAACCCCGAGGCACGGGTAGAACATGCAAACTCCACACACACATGGCGGAAGCAGGAATCGAACCTCCAACACTGGAGGTTTGAGGCAAACATGCTAACCACCAAGCAACCGTGCCTCCTCGAAAACAAGACATAAACTGAAAACAGGTGTGAATCTGGTTGAGCTCTGGACTAAACCGAGGACCCTGGAGCCATTAAGCTATGCTACCTGCTGCACCCCCCTAAATTACCTTACATTTAAAACAAAAGCAACGCTAATTAAGCTTATCTTCCAAGCATGTAATATGCTAATAAATTAATGCCTGCTTTATTATATGACGTATTGCTAAGTCAGTTCACTTCATATCCTTGTTGTGTTAAAAGGTTCTTCATTAGCAGCAGCTGTGGGTGAATGAATGCTTAGGTTCTAGAGAATATTAAGCCAATTAGAGATTTGACTAACTAACGAACAAACAGCTCTCCAGACATTAAAATGATACAATGTTTTCAAAATGCTCACTTAACATGTCAGCAGAGCGCCGCACAAAGGACGCCGCTAATCAGCTGCATTAGTGATGCTTTTGAGTCACATAAAAACATAGCATGAGCACCTTAAAAATGTACTTTGATTCATTTCTGTTGTCCGTGTGACAGCAATTTTATGGAGAAGAAAGTCGGAATGAACACATCAAAGGATGATAATATATAGAACAGGAATAATGTCGAAGGAAAAGAAATGAGGCTAGCCATCATCCCACCCTGTCGTTTCATTAGGAATTCAAGAGATCATAAACAAACAAATAAATGAATGAATTAATAAAGCAGGGATTTAACTTGATTACTGATGTGAGACTGCTGCTCAAATGTTAATGGAAAGCTCTGGAGGTATAAAAGTCTGAGACAGACCGCAGCAGAAACCTCCAACTATTTTGCAGAAAATGAACCATGCAGGGAACATTGATTATTTGACAGTCCTGCTCAACAGCGCATGTCAAGGCAGGCCATAAAGATGATTATATTCATTGACAACTCGTTGACACAAATACTTTGCCTAAAGCCATAGAAGGAGTAGCGACTTTAGCAGACAGACTGCAGCAGAGGAGCCCTGTCAATTGGGGGGAATCTCTTGTAAGCGGCAAACTCTGTAAGAAATAGTATACTTTTAGTGAATGTATAGTCAGAACCTGATCACCAGCTAGTTTCTGCAGCATAAAACTCCTTTACTTTAGAATAACTGCATTTTTTATTAAAACTATGTAAAACAAGTGATACAGCCAGTTTTAGTAGACATAAATAGCTCTTCTAGGAGCAGTAGCCAGTTTTTTTAGTAACGTAATTGCTGCTTTAGTGTGTATGCAGCAAGTTGATGACAGTTAGATGAGCTTAGACACTCTGTCTCCTGCTGCTTAAATGAGACTGCATATGTGTTAATGGAGTGCATATGTCTGCTAACAGAGTGCCAAGCCTGAAAGCTTATGTGAAAGTGTGTGTGAGATGCTCCGTTTGCTGCTGCTGCATATGGATACCCTAAAGATTTGTACAGTTTTCTGTGAGAAAGACTCCTGTCTTTAGTGGATAACTATAGATTTGAACTTTCTAAGAACCACTGCTGTAATGATAAGCACTGTCTTCTGCTCATTCCAGGACTCTTACTCACCCAGTGCTCAAACTGGACAGCTTTTCAAAACACTTGCTACTGATTGACTTCATAGCATTTAGTTGAAGAAGAGTGATGTTTATAATTCCACTTTCTAGTATAACCTAAAAGAGGATTTTTTCCCTTTTGTGTCCGATTCCTCTCATACTTTGTTCTTCATGTCATCTCAGGGAGTTTTCAATGCCGTTTCCACTTCTGGCTTGCTCATTATGGCTTTAAATATCCCTCTGGATTTCTGTAAAGCTGCTTTGTGAAAATGTTCATTGTTAAATGCACTATGCAAATAAAACTGAATAGATTTTTTTAATTGGGGCAGCACAGCTTCTGGCTTCGGTTCAGTTCTGAGCTTGGGTTATCATCTGTGTGGAGTCTTGCATGTATGAATTTACTCAGGGTTCTCCAGTTTGCTCCCACCTTCCTACAGCATTCAAGTACATTTACATTTCTGGCATTTGGCAGACGCTCTTATCCAGAGCGACGTACAAAAGTGCTTTAATTCTCTATCAGTGAATAGATTAACACTGGTTCAATAGGACACGAACTTGGGATACCATTAGCCTAAACACTGAGTTGGGGATTTTTTTTTCTTTGCAACATGATACATAAACATGGAAAAATAAGAGCTAGTTTAAATGCTTCAGGAAGAGGTAGGTCTTCAGTTGCCGTTTGAAGACGGTCAGTGACTCGGTTGTTCGGACATCTAGGGGAAGTTCGTTCCACCACCTCTGTGCCAGAACAGAGAAGAGTCTAGATGTATACCTATCTCTTGCTCTGAGAGATGGTGGGACCAGTCGAGCAGTGCTAGTGGATTAGAGACTCAAAATTGCACATATGTTGGAATAAATGTGTGTGCATTGTGTCCTATGATTGACTGTCACACCGTGCAGGGTGTTTTCCATGCTTGTGTTCCCAGGATATAGTCCAGACTACCACAATATTATAGAGTTATATTCTCTAAACTTAAGTAACTACTAAAACAAGTCTCAATTCATACTTAATTATTCTCTCTAAGCAAAAATAGAGGCTGGCTGTGAAAAATGCCTAGTTTGAAAACTCAGAGTTCAGTTCTGGGACACTTGGTGTTCAGAAGGTCACCTTGTTCATTCAGTGATCTGTTAAATCACTTCTGTCACTGCTGACCTGAGCACAGTTCTCCGACACTCTCGAGAGCACTGAGGGCCACATTACTCAGCAACTTTTTATTTCAGATGTAGTACAGTTCAACCAGTCTAGATGTATGTCTTTTTCTGCCAATCTTAATAGTGGAAGATGTTCAATATTTGCCCTTAGAGGTGACAAACTTGCAGTGGCAAACACACAGCCATGTTTCTGTGAGATATAAAGTTAGTATTTACTTACAAGGGTATTTTTATGCATATAAAAATTCAGCTATAGATTCAGAAAGGCAGTCATTGCTTTTTTGTTTGTTTGTTTGGATCAATATTTTGTAGTAGACTTCTACTACATCTACTAACTACTGAATGGAGGCTAATTTTGTATTCATAAGCCATGGACAGAATACAGGACCTGGAGATGTTCTCATTAGCATACCTGAAATTACACTAGATTTCAAACTATGAAATATTATGGGTTACTATAAAGAGAGACAGAGACAGAGAGACAGAAGGAGTGAGTGAGTGAAAGAAAGAGACAGAGACTATTTAATAAAACCAAATGCATTCAGTATCACTCAGCAGGACAGCATTCAAAAGCACCGGAGTCCTATTAATCCACATCTAAATGTGTGTGTCAATTCTCTGGGGTTTGTCTGTATGGGGGTTTATATTATTAAACCTCTGGATGGAGAACTTAAAAATTAGTAGTATATTTCAAAACCTACAAAGAAATGTGGAAACACAGGATTTGTGTAGTTATTCATAAGATTGTAGCACTAATGTAGGAGCACATTTTCTAGTAAGTCTTTAATAGGCATGTGAAATGCAAAAGAGGTAGATGGTGAATGCAACCGACATGCAGACAAACAGATAGATAGACAGAAAGACAGACAGACAGACAGACAGACAGACAGATATCCTCTCTGGTTACAGTGAGTAATGCTCTCATTTGTCTGCTGCTGTACTCACAAACACAGACCCCAGATCACCACTCTTCCTCCAAGAGCACTTTCAAATATAAAATTCACATATCTGTCACTGTGCTATGGAGCATTTGTGATGATTCACTGCTATATTATATGTCCTGTCTGGGGCACATCTGGGGAAAAAAAAATGTTAAATTATCTTCCCTAACTTTGTTTCTTTCCTTTTTCCTTTATTTGGAATCTGTTCCATGCATGTCAATCTATTGCATCAGTGTACCTGGTCCAGGATCCTGCATGCAACAGGATTTATTTCAAGCATGGTTTCTTTGCATTTCATATATCCCTTTTCTATCAGCTTCCCAGGAAGTAGATGAAACAGTTACATGTGAAGACACATCTCTGCTGCTTTAAGAATGGCAGCCTTTACCCACAGGTATCATGCTTTATGAATCTCAGCCCCGGATCAGTGAGATTCTTCTCAAAGAAAAACGTCCCGATCGTGAATCAGCTCCAAGCTGAGACTACGAATCACTTCATTAAGATAAGAGAAAAGAAGAGAAAACTGACACTGGTTCAGAACAGCTGCTCTGCCATACTGTATGAAAGCTTGACTTTCTCCTCCTGAGTTCACAAAGAATCCAAGATCAGGTGAGCTGGGCTGGGATCAGATTTTTGTGCATTATGATCTTAGACACTATGTTCTAAAAAGTAAACTCCTCTCAAATCTGTCCGCTGCTGAGCTGTGAGAGATTCACATGCCATGAGTCCCATTAGTGCCAAAAGCGACCTCCCTTTTAAATCTGCAGTGAGGAAAAAAGGGAGTTTCTGAAGTTTATTATTTGCTCTGAATCTTTCGTAGTTGTTCTGGGAGCTGGTGAGTGATGTGCATTCACTCTAGAGAGACTTAGGCATGATTTAATATTTTTATGGTAAATGAATCTGCAATGTAGAAGCAGGAATGAGAAATGGCTTGGGAGACATTTCTGATGTTTTTCTTCATTGGACTCTTGCACATTGGTGCGATAATTGGCAGTTATATATTAAGACTGGATATTACAGCAACACCCTCGTAGGTCTGCAGGAATCTAAAGAGGGAGGTCAGATTAAAATTCAAGTCACTGCATGAACAGGCAACACAAGGCAGTGCAGTGGCTTTTGATTGCATTGGACATCAAATACATAACATATAGAACATATCTGATTGCATTCGATATGAGTACCACAGCAGTCAAACATGACACATTAAAGCAAGGGATGTATACAATTATCTGATCATATAAAACTCATATATTTATCACAGGGCTATTCAACTCCATTAGAGAGGTCCACATGTCTGTCAGGGATTTTCTTTTTGTTCTTTTTCTCACTGCTTTATTATATTAGAGTACTTCAGCTCGTCATTAAGAAAGGTGTTGAACGCTGAATAAAAATCCAAAGCTCGGGGGGAACTGAATGTTCATGTCAGCTGAATTAAATACCCGGGATATTGACTCATGTTGTAACAAAGTGTTTTATTTCGGAACCAGAAACAGGATATAAAATAAGTATTCCTGCACACAGAGAAGTAAGCCACCTCATGCACCTTTTTATTAGTCATCTTAGCACAGAGGCATTGTTCTGAATTTACTAAATTGGTTTTACACAATAGATGTGCATCACAGAGAATAAGATCACTCGAACAAAATATACTGCATGACAAAAAAGCAATGTCCACCACCATTAGTTTGGGAAAAGAGAGGGAATGTGTCATAAATGCTTTCAAAGGAACTGCCAAAAATCTGTCAGAATGCTGGACATCAGTGATATATGACACACTTTCTCTCAGTGAAAGGACATCGCCAACTATGAGCTCAAACTCACAGCCAGTCTTTTTCAATAAGAGAGAGTCTGTGTTCGATTTGGTTCAAAGCCTTTGTGATTTTCCATATGAATGATATGAGAGTTCATAGAGTGATGTCTTCCTGTGCATTGGCACTGCCACAGTGAGCAACGTGAAAGCCTAGATCTGCATTAGATGGCAGTAAAATGGGTGTTAGATCCGTAGGACGTAAAGGATCCCGACCATATTATAGGCTAATTATTTCAAACCAAGTGGGCAAATCTAAATCAGTGCCTCTGTGCTATTATACTTGTAATTTTATGGCATTCACATGTCATTACCTCTCCATCCATCTGCTCAGATTATTTACATCCATTACAGCTAAAATACTGCCTTTTATTTTGTGTAGAGGAACTTGCTGTGCAGATTTTATGTTCTTGTGATCTTATAGCTCCCTCTGCAGGAAACAAATAGACAAGCCAGGGACATACACAGGAGCATCATATAATTTCATCCTTTAGGTAAAATCTGTACTTTTGCGTCTATATATTCACGTTTCAATTCTTGTCTAAATTTGACAATTTTGCTGTTTATCACTGGAAAGTGATATATAATGAGTGTAAATTGTGGATGTTTCATTTTAAAAGCATGTTAATTACACGGTTAAAACTAATTAGGCAAGCCTATAACAATAATTGTTATACACTTACTGTCCGCTTTATTATGGACACCATGTTCATGCATGCAATTATGCAATCGGCTAATCATGTGGCAGGCATAAATTGCATAATATCATGCAGACACAGATCAAGAGCTCCAGAATAATCAGAATTTGGAAATAATGTGTTCTCACAGACTTTAACTTTGGTATCAGACAGGCAGATTTTAATATTTTTATGCACAGCAGCCTGTAGAGTTTATACAGAGTGGAAAACCAAAAAGCATCCATGAGTGGCAGTTGTCTGGGTAGAAATGCCCAGTTGACGAGAGAGGTCCGAGGAGAAGGGTCAGATTGACTCAAGCTGACAGGAAGTCTGCTGGAATTCAGAGAGCACAGCATGGATTATTAACACTATGGGCGCAATAATATAACGTAGTAGTAACCTATTATGGCATCTTACAGAGTCTTCTTCTTCTTTCGGCTTTTCCCTTCAGGGGTCGCCACAGCGAATCATCTCTCTCCACCTATCCCTATCTCCTGCATCCTTAACACTTGCACCCACTAGCTTCATATCCTCATTTATTACATCCATATACCTCCTCTTTGGTCTTCCTCTTTGCCTCCTGCCTGGCAGCTCCATGTCCAACATTCTCCTACCAATATACTCACTCTCCCTCCTCTGAACATGTCCAAACCACCTTAATCTGGCCTCCCTAACTTTGTCCCCCAAACATCCAACATGAGCTGTCCCTCTGACGCACTCGTTCCTAATCCTGTCCAACCTTGTCACTCCCAAAGAGAACCTTGGCATCTTACAGAGTAATACCGTTAATATTAGCAGCATAGGTAATGCTCTCAGTAAAACTGACATCTGTCAAATATGCCATGTATTATTCAAACAAATGATCCTACCTTTTATTTCATTTATTAACCGCTTAGGGCTTATAATGTTCAGCAAATTGTATACATAAGTATATATTTATTTCATTCTTGTTCCTTAATATCTGCAGCAGGGTTAAATATTGTTTAATGAATTCCTTTTAAAAATAGAAAGTGGTGCAGGTACTGAGCTCCCCTGAACATCAGGTTAATAGACTGTATGATTATCATACTGCAATTTTCTTTCCGTCATGCCCTAATTACCACGTAGACAAGATAAATACCATATCAGGTATAATGTTCAACCTGAAAACTGTACAGAAAACTAAAACTTTCGCACTTTATTTGAATCTTACATAACTACAGTAACAGTTATACTGCAGGTATACTAGTCCACTGATCAAATCACATTCTCTGTAATGTGTAGAAAAGCCTTTAAAATGATGACCATTTTACAGAAAAAACATCACTGTCACTAACGCCGATCCTTACTCTAATCTAAATTTTACATAGTTCTGTTTTTTATTTTTTTATTTCATTGTACAGCCTTCGGCAGACACCCTTATCCAGAGTGACTTAAATTTTTCTTACATTATACAACTGAGCAGTTGAGGGTTAAAAGCCTTGCTCAAGGGCCCTGCAGTAACAGCATGGCAGTGCTGGGATTTAAATTCATGACCTTCCCATCAGTAGTCCAAAATTTTAAGCACAGAGCAACCACTGCCACTTTTTTTAACGGTGTAAATTTTATTGGTTCACGCAAAAAAGTAAAAAAATTCTTCTTTTAGTAAAGCTTTTTTTTTGCAGACACAGTGCAAGCAATGAAAAATGCCAGCTCAGCTATTAAGTTTTAGGAGCTGGTGAGTGAGTGAGCGAGTGAGTGAGTTCAAATATCAGGGCTGCCAGTTGCCCTCTTGAGTAAAGCCCTTAATCCTCAATTTCTCGACTATATGATTAGATTGTTTTCTTACTCACTTCCAACCGTGTCGCCGCGGCTCTGCCAAATGAATAATGCACATGTAAGCATCACCAATCACAGTTTCTCAGTTCACTCAGTTTTGCAAACACTGTGCTAATTGCACTGCCTTTAGTCCTGGCTTCATTTCGTCTAGGAGTAACACCTCTCCAGAAGAACAGGTCCACTTTTTAGTGTTTCAAAGTGTAAAACCTTTAAGGGGTCTTTGCCTGGCAACACATAATACTGCAAAAAAAAAAAAAAAAAAGTGAAAATATGAAGAGAATGTACTACAGCATCTTCCTACTGATTGCAAGGACAGCCAATTTGAGTGCACAGAGCATTAAGATAAAAATGAGCACAATATGTTATAAAGTGCCACACTTAAAGGTAGGCATGAGTGTGAAACAGTAAAGTGAGCATACAGAGAAAGCATGTGAGCGCACTTTGGTTCTGCAAGCACTGAGCACTGAGATAGGAGCACTGATTCCTTTCCCCTTAGCTCATTAGGACGTACGCCAGAATTTTGCATTCATTTTTCACGAACATGTTTGCTGATATTGCTCTGCAGGTCAGCCAACCTCTTGCACTCTATTAAAGATACTGTTTAACGACCATCCTAATCACAGCACATGGCAGCAACCAACATAAATAGAGCTAAGTAAAATGTTTCATGATTACTCTGATTGATTAATATTACGTAGGTTAATTGCTTCCCTGTCAGTAATCAGTCTTGTTATCGGTGCTTATGAGTACCAGAAAATATGTACTTGTACTCATACTTAGCCTTTAGTATAGTGTAGTTTATAGCTCACAATGTTCACATTCTAGAAGTCACTTTATAATGTATGTCAGTAGTTCAGAAATATGGAAATATCTTCTGCACTATTTTCAAAACTATTTGCAAATTGTACTTGCAATTATTTCACATCTTATGTCACAGCTTATGTGTCCACAAACAGAAAATGCAACATTCGTTCATTCATTCTTTGTATCCGATCTATTCTCGGGTCACGGGGAGCCTGTGCCTATCTCAGGCGTCATTGGGCATCAAGGCAGGATACACCCTGGACAGAGTGCCAACCCATCGCAGGGCACACACACACTCTCTTTCACTCACGCAATCACACACTACGGACAATTTAGAGCTGCCAATCAACCTACAATGCATGTCTTTGGACTGGGGGAGGAAACCGCAGAACCCGGAGGAAACCCCCGTGGCACGGGGAGAACATGCAAAGAAAATGCAACATTATTTTTAAAGACAGTCCGGAAAATATTTCCATACAGAAAGGGTGGAGGAAAAGAGATATATTTTCAAATACAAGTCACTCATTGTCTTCTTTTACAGCTTTTCCTTTTAATCTTTTCCCTATAATCTTTGCAATGTGAGATGGGATTTATAGACCCCCTCCTCAAGGTTTATTACGCGTAACAAATCAAATCCTCTCTTCATTAAATACACAAAACTGCTGTTCACCTAAACAGTCTGACACTCATTTATTACTATTAAAGCTTTTTTTCTCAAATGATATCCAAAAATGATATGAGGCTTTCTGAGCTGACACACAATTTCTACATTTGTATATGTGAAATAGTTTAGACATGTTGCATTTAAAGACCAATCTGAAAAGGTTTCCACTTCTGCATAGAACAGTAAGGTTATGAAGAAGAGAAAGATGAGTTGAATATGAACTCCCAGAATGCTGGACACTGCTGCCAAACTATTTAGTAGAATTGAATATGCTGCATGGGCACTTTAAACTGTGTGTTTGAGGGACATCCTGCTGAGTCCATTGCTCAGTGGCAGTAGGGGGCTTTTCAAAGCAAGAGAAAAAGAGCAAGAGAGTCTGGTTATTGGGGGGAAAATTTAGAAAAGGCCTGTCACAATGACTGTGCTGAGTTTTTTTTTTAAATCAACCTAAATAAAAGGAACTAGAGATCTAGGTGTTTATAATTGTAGATGTGGCATAAAACTTTACCTGCCAACCTGTTTATTTCATTTGTAAAAAAAAACAAAAACAAAAAAAAAATTAATTCAAATTATATCTTCTCAATATTAGGTTAAAATATCTTAAATATTTCCTGACTCAAATACACTATATGGCCAAAAGTTTTGGGATGTCTGCCTTTACATGCACATGAATGTAATATGGAGTTGGTTCGCCCTTTGCAGCTAGAACAGCTTCAACTCTTCTAAGAAGGCTTTCCACAAGGTTTAGGAGTGTGTTTATGGGAATTTTTGACCATTCCTCTAGAAGCAGGTCAGGACTCAAGGCCGGTCAAGTTCCTCCACACCAAACTCGCTCATCCATGTCTTTATGGAGCTTGCTTTGTGCACTGGTGTGCAGTCATGTTGGAACAGGAAGGGGTCATCCCCAAACTGTTCCCACAAAGTTGGGAGCATGAAATTGTTCAAAATGTCTTGGTATGGTGAAGCGTTAAGAGTTCCTTTCACTGGAACTAAGTGGCCGAGCCCAACCCCTAAAAAACAACACCTGAATTCAGTGATTTGGAGGGATGTCCCAAAACCTTTGGCTATATAGTGTATTTTACAAGCAGGTCTGACTGATGTAACTGAATATTTCATCTGGAAGAATATTTTGTTTCTTAACACATTACCAGTAGGCCAAAAGCTAAACTTCTATCGTACTGAGTGTGTAGCAGCTTGATTTTAGAACTGGATGGACACTGAATGTTCCAGCAAGGATCAAAATATCTGGTGGTTTTGACCTTCTGGGTGTATTCTATTTAATTTAAATAAATAAATAAATAAAACACTATAACTACCAAAGGTATGATTTCCTTCCAGGGCAAGTCACCAGCTTTGAATGTGTGTGTGTGTGTGTGTGTGTGTGTGTGTGTGTGTGTGTGTGTGTGTGTGTGTGTGTGTGTGTGTGTGTGTTGTTGTCGTTTTGCATGTTACCAGCTCAGACCATTAGACCATATGGCTCCAGTCCTCATCAGGATGAAAGCAAGAGGAACAAATCTGCAGTGATTACCTCATACATCTTTTCTTCCAAAACAGTTGTTGCAAAGCACCTGCCGCTGCACCCCATGATCATCTCCCTGTCTCTCTTCAGATTCTGCCCATTAATTCCAGATTAACTGTGGGAGCAACTGGGGTGAGCACTCTTGGCCCCATCCTTAATGCCTACAGAAAGATTTGGATACAGAGTGAGCTAGCATTAGTGTCAGGGAGAGAGAGAGAGAGAGAGAGAGAGAGAGAGAGAGAGAGAGAGAGAGAGAGAGAGAGAGAGAGAGAGAGAGAGAGAGAGAGAGAGAGAGAGAGAGAGAATAATCTTGGGAGGAGGAGGGGTGAAGGAAGAATAAAAGGTTAGAGGTCTCTTTGGACACAGAATTACTTTTAATAAGGGGGTGAGTTCAACTATAAATACAATCAAAACAAAGCAGCATTAAAGAGAAGGGACTGAAGGTTAGAGGTTGGTGTGGAATTAGAAAGAAATTGAATTAGATAGGATGAGTGTGGGAGAAGATGACAAGAAAGGCCAGAGGCGAGAGTCCAACTTATTCACTTCAAAGAAAAACTCTCTCTCTCTCTCTCTCTCTCTCTCTCTCTCTCTCTCTCTCTCTCTCGGTCACAGAAACCTTCTCATTTTGAAAGATTTGTGGTTTTAATTATGGAAATTATGGATATTTTCTGAATGTCCACTAGAGGGCAGTGACTTTTCAAAATGAAATCAGCACTTCAGTATACTACACCAGTGTACTACTGTGCTTAATGCTATTGCAGCCAAAAATTACATTTACACAATCTTCTCTTACATCAAATGCTCTTTATCGCTGCACTTTAGACATGAGGCTAATATACACTGATCAGCCATAACATTGTGAGCAGTGAGAGGTGAAGTGAATAACACTGATGATCTCCTCATCATGGCACCTGTTAGTGGGTGGGATATATTAGGCAGCAAGTGAACATTTTGTCCACAAAGTTGATGTGTTAAAAGCAGGAAAAATGGGCAAGCGTAAGGATTTGAGCGAGTTTGATGACGGGCCAAATTGTGATGGCTAGACCACTGGATCAGAATATCTCCAAAACTGCAGCTCTTGTGGGGTGTTCCTGGTCTGCAGTGGTCAGTATCTATCAAAAGTGGTCCAAGGAAGGAACAGTAGTGAACTGGTGACAGGGTCATGGGCGGCCAAGGATCATTGATGGGGAGCGAAGGCTGGCCCGTGTGTTCCGATCCAACAGACGAGCTACTGTTGCTCATTTTGCTGAAGAAGGTAATACTGGTTCTGATAGAAAGGTGACAGAATACACAGTGCATACACAACAATACATTGTTGCGTATGGGGCTGTATAGCCACAGACCAGTCAGGGTGCCCATGCTGACTCCTGTGCAGCACTGAAAGTGGCAACAATGGGCATGTGAGCATCAGAACTGGACCACGGAGCAATGGAAGAAGGTGGCCTGGTCTGATGAATCACGTTTTCTTTTACATCAGGTGGATGGCCGGGTGTGTGTGTGCATGTGCGTGTCCTGGGGATCACATGGCACAAGGATGCTGTATGGGAAGAAGGCAACTAGCGGAGGCAGTGTCATGCTTTGTACAATGTTCTGCTGGGAAACCTTGGGTTCTGCCATCCATGCGGATGTTACTTTGGCACGTACCATCTATCTAAGCATTGTTGCAGACCATTACACCCTTTCACAACGGAAACGGTATTGCCTGATGGCTGGTTCCTCTTTCAGCAGGATAATGCACTGTGCCATAAAGCAAAAATGGTTCGGGAATGGTTTGACGAGCACAGCAACAAGTTTGAGGTGTTGACTTAGCCTCCAAATTCCCCAGATCTCAATCCAATCCTGAACAAACAAATCCGATCCATGGAGACCCCACCTCGCAACTTACAGGACTTAAAGGATGCGCTGCTAACATCTGGGTGCCAGATACCACAGCACACCTTCAGGGATCTAGTGGAGTCAATCATGTGCCAGCTTCAAGCACAAACAAAGTCAGACTACACAACAGTCAGGAGTCAAACAGGTGAGAGAAAGACTGACAGAGTTTAAGTAGATTAAGTGGATTTCTTTTTAAGATTAGATTAAGTGGATTAAAGAAGGAATAATAACCCAAGTTGAGGGAGTTTTAGTTATTTTCTTGACAAACATAGAAAGATTTTTATTTGTTCTCTACATTTGTGGGAATGTAGTGATTGATACATAATAGACAGATGATAATACTCCTGTGCATAAAATGTATTTTTGTATTTTAACGTCGGGTATGTTGCGTGTGATAGGGCACGGTGGCTTAGTGGTTAGCACGTTTGCCTCACACCTCCAGGGTTGGGGGTTCGATTCCCACCTCTGCCGTGTGTGTGGAGTTTGCATGCTCTCCCTGTGCCTCTGTGGTTTTCTCCGGGTACTCCGGTTTCCTCCCCCAGTCCAAAGACATGCATGGTAGGTTGATTGGCATCTCTCAATTGTCTGTAGTGTGTGAGTGAATGAGAGTGTGTGTGTGCCCTGCGATGGGTTGGCACTCCAAACAGGGTGTATCCTGCCTTGATGCCCAATGACGCCTGAGATAGGCACAGGCTCCCCGTGACCCGAGAGTAGATCAGATAAGCGGTAGACAATGAATGAATGTTGTGTGCGATTGCTCATTTGATCTGTATTTTTTATCATACCATCATATCATGTGCAATATCACATCATATTATGTGCAATATGTTCTTAGTTTCCTAGCACCTTTTTTTGTGCTTTGAATGTTAGTTATATTTTTAACTTGCCATTTAGAGTTAGGGAGCTAACTGCATCAATAGCCCCCTCTAGTGGAAAGTGCCAAAAATGATATTTTTACAAGCTTTTCGTATTACAGCACCACAAAAACTCCAGTGACTTGGTCACTCTGTAGTTTATGTGCTGTTTATGATCAAAATGAGCCGAGTTACACTGCAGCAGGTCAGTAATGCATGCTGCTTTTTCATCAGGCGGTCACAGTGAGTGCTAACCTGCTGACCAGCAAGATGATAGGTTTTTCTCTTTTATCTGGTACTCTGTATAAGTGTTTCAGTCACACTGATGTGCACAATATACCACCTATGAAATACTCAGCAAATACTCAGAGAACTTTAAATACTTGGACTAGTAGAGTTGTGCACGTTCTCTTTTTTTCTTTCTTTTTTCTTTCTTTCTTTCTTTCTTTCTTTCTTTCTTTCTTTCTTTCTTTCTTTCTTCTAAGACATATGCTAAGTAAACCATATCACCAATGTTTTTTTTTTTATTATTATTGTTACACCCTCGTTTAAATATGAATGCTGTACTCAATGTGGAAAGCACCTTTTTTGTTTGCCAATGTTAAGAAATCGTATCGTAGGAATCAGAAAAGAAAATGTTAAGACAGGAATGAAAACTCTTGTGATTTTGTTTTTTCGGAGCTAACAGCCTAACCTGGCCTTTATCCCTTATGTCTGAGAACACTTTTTTGTCCAAACTGCACTAGCAATGTCTCTCAATAATAACAAATTAGCAACACGATCCCTAAGTACACCACTGATATTTCAGAGCTAATATGAAGTTTAAAGATTAAGAATATTCCAATAAACCAAAGGAGAAGAACATAAAGCAGTCCTTTAAGGATGAGCTAAGCACTTTGTCCAAATTCACACAGCTGGTTATCTGAATAGTTAGCAATGTACAAGTGTTGAGGGCCATGTTGATGGGATATCATGATGCACTTCCGAGTTTTGACACCAGAGGGCAGTGTTATTATGTTTATTAACAGGAAGTGCATGGACTTATTTTGCTGAGGTTATTCGGTCTGAGTTTCATGCAGTGAAGCTAAAAAACAAAGAAAATGATTTTATTCATTCATTCATTCATTCATTGTCTACCGCTTATCCGATCTATTCTCGGGTCACAGGGAGCCTGTGTCTATCTCAGGCGTCATTGGACATCAAGGTAGGATACACCCTGGATGGAGTGCCAACCCATCGCAGGGCACACACACACACACTCTCATTCACTCTCACAATCACACACTACGGACAATTTAGAGATGCCAATCAACCTACAATGCATGTCTTTGGACCGGGGGAGGAAACCAGAGTACCCGGAGGAAACCCCCGAGGCACGGGGAGAACATGCAAACTCCACACACACACGGCGGAGGCGGGAATCGAACCCCCAACCCTGGAGGTGTGAGGCAAACCTGCTAACCACCAAGCCACCAACCACCGTGCCCCCCTTAAAATGATTTTAAAATTAATTAATTAATTTAATTTAATTAAAAAATAAGAGAGAGGGAGCAAAGTAAAGCAGGTGAATTATTTACAGATTGGCATACAATCAGAGCTTGTTTGTAAAGAATTTTGGTGATTATACCATGAAATTGTTTGATTTAATTTGCTTAGACACTTGCAGTAAAGTACCTCATACAGTGCTGAGACTCATTAAACATGTTGCACATCATTATTCCATCCGTTTCAGCTACTGAGTCACAGTTAGAACAGTTCGCCTTAGTCTTCTGTCAGAGTAGAAACTTTTTTAATTTTTTAATTTTTTATTTTTACCTTGGGTTTTAGTAAGGGGTCGATCAGGGTCGGCTCAGTTCAGTTCAATGCAGTTTTATTTGTATTGTGCTTTAAACACAATATCGCAAATATTGTCACAAATCAGCTTTACAGAAATATATAGATTCAGGATGTGAATTTTAACTGTATAAATTTGTCCCGAATAAGCGACGACGTCAAGAAAAACGTGAGACGATATGAGGAAGAAACCTTAAAAGGAACCAGACTCAGAACCTTGGTGACAGCAGATTGTAAATAATTCCCTTCTATAACTGTGTACCATGTGGTCAAGTGCAATTGTGTAACCAGGATAATTATTCTAGTTTTAACATGAAGTCTAAGCCTATTTGCACTATAGATAATTCCCTTTTTTTCAAAAATTTGTACAAAAGTAAATGACGGTTGTCAGTGGATCAGTAGATCATCTGTTGTGTGTGAAGACTCCATTGCTGACCGCTATAAATACATGAATGAACACATTTGGCATTGTATCCATTGTGTTGCTGGTTTTAAACCAACTGCTATGGAACAATGTACCACACAGCCTGACTGACACCAATGAAGCTTGACACTAAATAGGCATATATTTACAAACAACCACTTAAGTCTAATTGAATTCATTTACATTTTTATGAGCTGTTCCATTCCGGCAACAGGCGTCTGGGGAAAACAGATGGGACGAGAATTAAAGAGTGAATAGCCACATTATGAGTGTTCAAAGGGACGGAGTCTGGGTTCATTTCTGCCTTGCTCTCATAAGGACACTAGATGTTGCTGATAGTTGTCAGCTAATGACTGAATCATATGGACACAGAGAAGGGATGCTGCCAGTCTCCATCCCACATCAGTCACCAGTCCAAAGTGGTGGTTAATGCAAAGGAGTGGAACTACACACAAAGACGGAAAAGGAAAGGGGAAAGGGGGAGTCAGTGGGCGTTCAGGTCAGGGCAGAGGTGCATTAGAGGGAGGGTTGCTTTCTGAGAAGGCACTTAACTGGCTAAGAATGCACAGGAGAGGAAAAGGGTGGGGGGTACACCAGCAAAGAAAGGCAACAAGTACAAAGACTAGTAATAGGCATGAGTTTTTGCTGTCTCCTACTTTGAAAGCTTTACAGTACTCGTATTTGGTCGAGAGATGGCTTGCATTGTATTGAAATAATCCACATCAGCAGGACCCATATGGTTCGGCCATTTAACCGAACAGATTGGCACTTTCTGTAGCACAGACTGAATGCTAATCCCTTGCTTTTTGAGCCTCACATGGAGTCCAGACCCTATTAACAGGAATGTGCCTAGTGTCGGCGGTCCGTAGCTCCTCAGGCCGCAGGACGCGATGATGGGCAGCACAGCCGATCCCCACGTGACCACCTCACTCGTATTGATTCCCCTCCAATGCCTAATTCTATTAATCAGAGCAATTTCCCTGTGGGCAGTGGTTTATTTCACTCATCAAATGCCTGATGAAATCTTTAGACACCATGAATTAGGGCCAATCACAACAAATAGCTGATAGTGTTAACCAGTCACAAGCTGAGCAGAGGCAGCGGTCCACTCTAATTTGAAAGCTAGTGAGGTGATAATGCGGTGTGTCATCCTTTTGTGGGCGCGCATTAATGCAGCTGCCTGAGAATGCAATTGACGGCAAATCGACTGCTTCCAGAGCCAGAAGAAGGAGATAAAATTGGAGTGATGCTGAAAATAAAGAACATTGACTGGCAAACTGTGGAGTGACTGCAGACTTTAATCCATTATTGCTCCAGATGGGGAGGGCTTAATGCATCCCTGTCTTACGCAGCATTTACATGTCGCGCCACACTCCTCTCAGTCTCTGTGCAGAACTAAAGTCGACGGCAGAGTCGCGGCATTAAGTGACTGACTGCATCTAATTGATTTGTCAGTAGAAAGGGTCAAAGTTGGCTATAGCTTGTTGGAACTATAGATTTTTTTTTCTACAGACAATATCTGTAAAACAAATATGCATAGTCATACCCAGATGTGCCCTAGCATGCTAAAAGTAAATATCAAATAGAGTAATTTTCAAACAATTTGCTGTGGGTATTAAATGTGAAAATCCCATTTTTGGGCAGACTGATGTAAAGTCAGAGCCACCTGTAAACACGGAGCATAAAATATGCCTTATCCAAATGTATTGTCGTATTTACATTCACAAGGGACACCAATTTAGTCTGTTCCATCTTCAAACACTACTTCAATATTCCATAAATACAGTATGAATATAAAGCGTCAATAAGAAAGTGCAGCAGGCTCTGGCCTCCACAATACAAAAATACAGATATAGAATATCTAGCTGAGGATTCTGGGTGATGAGCTTCAATCAAGCTAGGAGATGAACTACGCACATTTCAAGAATCTCACAAATATAGTTTCATTACTACATTAAACTATGTCTATCTTATGATTGCTACGGTTTAGATAGCATATCCCTGTCCTAAGAATCCCTGATGCACACACAGGTTCCTTATTTGCCTACAAGGACCACCTTTGTAATAGGCAATTGCTTATAAATCCAAGCAAATAAACTACAGGAGCCAAGAAAGGCTATTTGTCTAGAGTGGGTGTATGCCTCATTGTCTTCCTATATCGAGTACTTCTAAATACATAGCTGGTGATTGGGCAAGCTTCGGAAATAATTGTGTGTAGAATGGAATAGATATGCAGAGGTCTTGCCCTCGCTTGAACATGCATACTTTTGCATCAGTGTGAGAGGGAGGGGGATGCTGTGAGAGCTGTGGCATGTGTTTGTGTGTGTGTGTGTGTGTGTGTGTGTGTGTGTGTGTCTGCTCACTACATGTTGTTAGCAGGAAACAGCTGTTCATTTGAAGCTGCCTGCACCTTTCCTTGACCCCAGTTTGGGCTGCGTGGAGCAGGAATTAGTCGCATTACGCGGGCCCTGCTGCATGCTGCCTCCGTGTGATTCTGGTCACATTCTCTCCATTACCAAGGCCCCTCTCTCTGATTAAGCATGACACACTCACTAACATGCCAAATCACTGCCTCAGAGTCCTGGACTGTACACACACATGCCTGCACACTCAGCTACTCCCACACACACAGTGGCACGCATACGCCACTTGCCAAATCTTGTCACAAGCCTAAAATGCCAGCCTGAATAGAAAACAAGCTATTACTGTCTAGTCATTTCATTTACTTATGTTTGATTTGAGATTTAGGGCTCTCTACTGATCCTGCAAACTTGTGAACCTACAAAATAGGCACAGAGAAATTCAACAGGCAGACCCCTGAATGCAGAACACATAAAGTACTCGGGTACATTTTTAAATAATAATAATAATAATAATAATAATAATAATAATAATAATAATAATAATAATAATAATAATCTAAGCAATTATTTGTTTATGGTTTATTTAATGAATTTTCATTCAAGCTGTATTGGGTAAAAAACTGAAATTTATCTACAGCATCAGTATGCTAAAAATTTAGGATTAACAACAATGGCTTTAGATATTCGTGTTTCTAGTGTTTTTGAAAGACAATGTACGCACTCTTTCGTTCTTGCTTTATTGAAGACATCTTTGTGTCAGATAAGACAGATATTGCCTGTTAACCTCCTCGTGCAAGACAGCACCCCTGCACCAATACGCTGTTAAAATATATTTTGAAAAATCCATTCACGCACTTTTATTGACTTGCGATTCCAAAGAGTAAAAAAAAAAAAAAATCCACCGAATCACTTGTATTTCCTTTTTAATATTCCCTTAAACAATCGCCAGCAAAGTCTTATTGATTGGGCTGATTTAAAAGTACCTGAGGCAGGGTGTCTTTAATCCGAGAGCTCTTTTAAAAATCACCTGGTCCGACAAATGGGACCTTTTAAAGGAGTATAATGTGTTCTTAAATTATTTTATTGATGGGAAGTGGGATGGTCGCTGCAGGTACCTATACAAATGCTCATGGCATGCTGTGAAAGGGTCAATTTGTGCTCCATTTTCCATTTCTTCATTATCTGCCTTTAAAGCCGTGCTGTGCGGCTCAATAGGGCTGCAAGAAACTTCAACCCTCACGCATTTACTACTGCCTACGACTGCTTGGATGCAGATTATGAAGCATTTTCATGTTAAATAATGGTTTAGCATGAATGGGTATGGTGCAGTGGGTGTAGTGGGCTTTAATCATAGGACAGATTTTGAGAAATAAATACATGTTTATGAAGGTAGTTAATTAGAGGGAGGCAGTAACGGAAATGTATATGTTTCAATTCACACTATAATACTAATTCCTTTGTTAAGCAGAATAGCAAACTGGATCTTATGGAATAACAAAGCTGGAATATCTATCACTTAAATGTTTTTGCTTCTGGATTTGAAGCATCACAAGGTTTATGGGGTATACTTACATTATTCAGTATACTAAATTTTACAATTTCAATCTGTCCATAAGATATGTTTCATCACGTAGTCACTCATTTTAAATGAACTGCATCAAATCTCATTTTGAAAACAAATGAAATGGTTGGACATTTGACATGTGTGGGAAATTAGGACTAATCCATTAATTACCAATGCTTCTTGTCAAATAAATCAATTGCTCAGAGCACAAACAGACGCAAAACCATTGTGCCAACCTCATTCTCCAAACAATGGTGTTGTATCTGTTATTTCTTGCTCACTTGCCACACACAATGTAGTTGTCAGTCGTGTTTTAAGTAAGCGCGCAAAAGGGCAGTTTCACAATCTAGCATACATTACACCAGAGCTGTCTAACAAATGTATGTAATTTTCAATATTCTCTCAATCTAATCTAAGACCCATCCTTACAGCTGCTGCAAATTTGTTATACCTGTATTGTAAATGTGTAATAACACACATCTACGTAGTCTAATATACTACATGCTTTAAAATGATGGCGTTGAAGCAAAAGGTTTATTAGTGTAAAAGTCAGCAAGGCCTTTCTACATCAGTGTGAATAAAAAGTCCAAAATGACAGGTTAAAATGCACTTTCACTTACATTTAACCCTGCAGGCAAGCACTTCAATTTAATAATGCAGTTCATGTTGGTAAATGAGTCCTCTCTTAGAGTGCATTAAGGAATCAAGCACGATGCATTCTCTATTTTTTCTATCAAACTGAGAATCAATAGGCATGTGATAAGAAAGTGCAGTCCATGCAATGAACAGCGAGGGGCGACTAATAGGCCAGACTGTTTTACGAACAGGCTAATTAACCGCCGCTGGCCCTGACAGGCACTAAAGTGGTGCTTTTGTGCTTCAGCAGCCGCCATTTCAGGATTGACAGAGGAACGCACTGCAGATCAGAGGGGAAATGCACTCTCAAGTAGGTGCTAACTGCAGGTAACACTTACAAATGAGGAACAAGTTGGCCATCACTTAGTGACAGTTAAACCCCCCATTTGTTGCCATGGAGGAAAAAAATCTGCAATGATGAATGATGAGGAATTTTTATCAAACCAAATTCGGCCTATAAATTGATTAGCATAGCATTTTATTTATAATGTGCTGTACCGCTGACATAACTATGCCACAAGCATCCTTGAATTATTGACATCCTACGAACCTGGGAAGAATATTTCAAATAAACACAATCAAATTACCCTTGACTTTAAAATTATTATCAAATAGTATTAAAACAACTGTAGCCTTTAGGCTGTACAATTTATTTTTTCATCCAATACATTGGAAAACACCAAGAAACGTTCAACACAAAACAGAATGCTGACCTGAATATAATGACTACATAAAGCTACATAAAGCTATATAAACAGGACAACCAGGATCATAGTAAAAAAAAAAATTCATGATAAAGAGGACATAAATATTGTCAAAAGAAGAACTTTCTGAGGACATCCAGAAAAAATGCAGTACTTGACCATCACCAAGACTCATTGGAATTAGAACTGAAATTAGGTATTGTCGTAAGAAAAAATGACAAATATATTAGAAGAAAGGGACATACTGTAAAATATTGTGGGAAAATGATGCTTTGGGTCTGTTTTTGGAACTAGTGGTGAAAACTGATGTCATGATGAATGTGTTGAGGACATAGTGTGATCTCTGTGACTCTAACCATGATATGGGCTGGTTTGAGTATTTCAGATACTGCTGATCTCCTGGGATTTTCACACAAAGCTGTTTGATTCGAGCAGTCACTCTTTACAACTGCGGTGAGGAGAAAAGCATCTCAGCATGCACAAAACATCAAACCTGGAGGGGGATGGGCTACAAGAATATACGATCACCACAGGTTCCACTCCTGCCAGCCAAGAACAAGAATCTGAGGCTATCGTGGGCACAGATCCTCCCAAACATCTTTTTTATACAGCTCCAGTTTTGATGAGTCTGTGTCTAGCCTCTGATGCCTGTTCTCGGCTTACAGGAGGCGAATTTCTATGAACATTAACTGAAGCTCTTGACCAGTATCTGCTGGATTTTTTTTTTTTTTTGCATTATGCTGCTGCCACATGATTGGCTGATTTGATAACTAAATCATAAATTGTAGGTGTTCCTAATAAATTGGGTAGTGTGCGCATACGCTTTTAACTCAAACTTATCACGTATTATACATTGATGAAGTAGTTCTGTAGTTTCTACTGGATCTAGACTGACGCAAAAAGCGAACAGTTCCTTGTAAAAACAAATACTTTTTCTTCACAGGAAGAACAAGACGAATATGGAACAAGACAGCTTTTTTTGCCAGCTCACCACAATGTGCCCATAACAGCCAGTTGATTTTTGACCTACTAAATTTAAACAGCTTAGTAAAAATGAATAAATGCTAGAGCAAAGGCAGAACATGGTGAGCAGTTGAGACGCCGCACTAAAGCACTGGTAGGAAAAAGCACGAGCAACACTGACTAGAATGTTCCACTGTTGCAACAATGGTCTGAGGGTAATTCTCCAACCGTGAAGCTGTTGAGGCTGCACCGGAGTTCAGTGTGCAGGGATGCAGCGTGTCTGGCTGTGAGAACATGCTGCACAGCGAGAGAGCGAGTGCTAAATGGACTGCAGCGGGCTCGCACAAAACCACAGTCTGTTGGGTGGATACATCCAGTGACCTGTGAAGACCTTTCTTTTTTTTTTCTTTTTTTGACAAAGCAGGGCAACAGAGGCCAAATCTGAATAAATCAAGAGAGTGCTCACTTTGAGTTGTGCAATCCTTATACACAAAATATATGAAGTGGAACTAGCTAGAACTCTAGGATTTTGGAGTTTACGAATTTAGGAATTGGAGACGGAGAGCTGTTTTGTAATTAAACTTGAGTTGATTCATTTAGTTTTCATTTTAGTTCAACTTGAATGTTGAGTGTGAGTTTCATAACAAGGTTTGTGTTTTTATCTCACAAACTATGGAATGTGTTACCAAACCATGAAGGTGAGTGTTTCTCATCAAGCACCAATTCATTCAGACAAAATAAAAAAAATCAATGCGCTGAATGAAAATATTGATGTTCGCTGTGCTGTAATTCTCCCCATAAATGTTTGAATGTTTTATGAGGCAAGCGCCTGTATGAGAACCTGCGCTATGCGTTTCTCCTCTGCTTGGTGACAGAGTGCTTTTAGAGCAATAACTCAACATGGCATGGGGAGTTAGCTGAAAGAAAGGTCATGCAGCTTTGCATGGGGCCTGCTGAAAGGCCCACCGGTGCGATTCTAAGTCTTGTTTCCTCTCTGCGTCCTGCTGGATTACCTGCTCCTCTGGACCAGGCTGAGAAAGTCCTTTCTCAAACTCCACATCAACAGATGCTGCCTCTTTTTTTTTTATCTTGCTCACTTAGGGGGATTAAATTGACCAGTGAGAATTTGCAACATGTCTCCCCCAGCTAGGTGTGCATGGTAAGGCATTAGTTCGCCTTCACACCTGACCTGGAACTGCACAGAGTCAAGATTTCTTTAATTGTGTATGACACTGACTATTAAAGGGAGCTGCGACCAGGCCAGTGTTTCTCTGGTCCACTGGCTGTACTCCAACTCTAACTGCTGCTAGTGAATGAAATACTTATGGCTGCTTAAGCAGTCTCTTGTAGGACCCCATGAGTCCCCAGGATCAACAATGGCAGCATTAATGGGTAAAGCGCAATGAGAATGTCACCATGGCAGGGGGCGAATGCTGAACAGAGGGCTGTTCCTGAGGTGATTTGTGTTTCTCAGCATCTCGAACAAGGTCGCGTCTGTTTATATGCACTTTCAAAATGAATCCATTTATTTTTTGTTGTTTTTTTTTTTTGTTTAAATGTTTTTTTAAGTTTTTTTAATGTTTTTTTGTCTGCCTTTTTACTGTAATATGACAAACTGTCATTAAAGCATTGTTTCAAATATGATTGAAGATTATTTATATACTAACTGTATCATTTTAACACATATAATATCAGTACCAAAATATTTTTTGTGCTTTAACCCTTACATTATAGGTGTAATACAATGCCATTATCTGTATATAAACCCTGTCACAATGGCCACTCTGTAAAACACTTAAAAACAAAGAACTCTGAACTGCCAGCTCTGTGAGCATAATTGTCCTTGACTTGAGATGTGCTCACACAGTTAATATTTTGGTTTGTACTTGGCTGCAATATTTTCTAACATAAATATTTCCTATATAAGTAGCCTAATGTAAAGCCGCACAACCCTGACCAGCACCAGGAATGAGGCTCCACTGTAAATGTAAGTGCACTGTATGTCGATGAATTTGGTCTTCATATTTCCTGCAAGCTTCATATCTGATTGCTTGCTTGGGCCAAAAGAAAAAACTTCAAGTTCACGTGCCTCTTTTGGTTGCGCAATCCTGATACATACCTCTAATTTTAACCAGATGCCTTGTGAAAAAAAAATAAAGAAATATATAAATAAATAGTGCACCTCTTTTTTCATATCTGTATTTGTGTCTGTTCCGACAGAATGAGCGATTTATTCCAAATAATGTATTCATATTTGATTATATTCTTTCATTAAATAAATCATATTTGTACATACTAAAAGTAATCATTTTATCATGCAGTACGACAAGATAAAACATGGTGAAATGTGTTCCTGTGTTAAATACACCTGATTTTATTCATTACGCATGATTGTTAAAACAGGCTCTCACCAAGGGAGTAGTTTGATGAGCAGAAATGAAAGTCACACCAATTTTTCTATACCATATATAAAAAAGCATACAAAAACTACATGATGTCATAAGATGACGCACGTTCTCAGCCAGCCTCCCTTTCCAGACATCTCTCAGACTACAGCAGAAAAGTTGCCTAACTGCAGAGAACTCCTAAGCATCTGTCCATCAGACCTAGTTATCTCCTAATGATGTGTCCATTTTGACACTTCAGAATCAGTCACAGAAAATAGCTACAGCGAGAGAGAACACATAGAGAGAGATAGCTTCCCCTCTGATATAATTTGTTGCTGCAAATTACAAAACAGAGGAGGGAATAATGTGCAAAGTCAAGTTTAGTGAGAGAGAAAATGGAAAAATTTAGGGCTGTGAGCCACCTTAATGGATATCCTTGCAGCTGCTGGAGAATGGGCTTCAGTAATGCGCCCTTAATGCGCCGCAGCCGTATTTCTCGGAGTGTATCAGGAGAAATGTGCTCTGTCATTTCAGCTAGCAATCACTTAATGGCTCTGCTAAATCTCAGCAAAATGGACAGGCACTGCACTATTTCTGGCTTTGGGAGATGGAATAAAGCTTTGTAAAAGCTTTAAAACTGTAAGTGTGACAGGAAAAAAACAAACAAGGTAAAAGTAACTTCAAAAGAAAAATTAGAAAGTAGAAAGAGTAAAAGGCAATCCCTTCAATCTCTGGTGTGGCTAATGTTTGTGTTTTGCTAAAGTGTAGAGACAGTGACAGGAATTTCAATTATCTAATTACGGTGAAATGAAAAGACTTAAGTGTTGTGATTTCTGCAGTCTTTCATAGATCAATCTAATGTGCGCTCACATTGGAAATGAACCAAAATGGAAGAGGCAAAGGAAGGCAGCATCTCCTCAAATCATGCAATTAAAATGACAAATGAGTTTCTTGATATATTCATCTAAGTGGTTAAGTGGAAGGGTTTTATTCCACATCCACAGCGCTGTCTGGCAGCGACGAGAGGGGGAATCGGCTGCATGCTCTTTTGATTAAGGCCGCTGCTTAAATGCTGGGGAAACGCTGAAAGCACTTGCTGTACAAATTAGCCAACTGATGGATGCAAAATGAAATTCTAAAGAGTTGATTTAGGCATTTAGGGGGGATGCGGCTGGCAACTTAAAGGCCTCAAATACATTTTTGAGGCTGCATGCATTATGTTTAAGAGGTCAGGGCCTGGAAACAGGTTTTTATTGTGTGCTCTAATGAGAGTGGTACTGAAAGGGACACACAAAATCAAACATAACAATCAGTCTGATATCCATTCTGACCTTTTGGGGAAACTTGTAGACATGTTAGCTAAGGATAGTAAGGCAACCTGAAAAGGGGGGCTGGACTAGATGTCAGTAAATGATAATTATTTCTACCTAAAAAAAACACAGCCTTAATTAATCATATTCAGCTAATCATTTTGGAAAGGTTGTCTTGCTTTGACGTTGGCAGCTAACGATAAAATACATTTTTCCCAATGTAGGGTGATGAAGCTACACAGAGTGCAGCACAGGTTAATATTGCATTGTAATTGTTAATGTTTTTTAATGTAGTACGCTTGTTAGCTTGCAGATTGTTTGCCTAGTTTCGAATTCTTGATCCTAATCTCAGAAATAACCAGTGTTTATATACAGAAAGCCTACCAAGATGCAATGCAAGTTAATAAGAGACCAGATCTCATGTCATTTCGTCGGCACTGCATTTATGGATTTTTGATGTCCGAATACAATGGTAACTGTTTACATTGCTGAAAAAAAGTACATGTTTTTTTTAGTCAGAGGTCCTTGCTGTCTTTTTTTAAAACCTGTGACAGGGATCTTATTTCTGGAAATACATCTACATCTTGACTACTGTTAGAAAAGCAGCCCCTATTTCCATTTCCTAAACCTATTTTTAGCCTACTACCTCAGTAGGAGATTTATTTGTTTCCCTTTTTCCAGTTGTTACAGGTGCTGTAAAATTTTGTTTTATTCCATGCACAGAGACAGGAAACATTTGATTGGCCAAGTAAGGTTTCACTTAATTAGGAATAGGAATAGGAATTTGACTTGCAGTTTCCAGAGTAATGGTGCAAGTAAAAATGAACAAAAAGGATATAAGATCTGAGGTCTGAGTCATAGAATATCTGAGTTATCTGGAACTAAAAATCCAAAATAGAAATAAATTGCATATTTTAGAATTTGGAAAAATAAATAAAAATGAGAATGGAAATTTGTGATTGTGACCATGTGAAGTCCAGTGAACAAAAGGTCAGAATTGATGCACACGTTCAGATGGCATGGGTTTGAGTTAAACTGGATCATGAGGTTTTATACAAACTTATGGATCCTGTATCAGCTCTTATTGTCATTAAAGCACAAGAGAGATGTACCAAATACTACAAAATGCTGACATCCAAGTAAACTTCATTAATTCAGTAATTTTCATTGAGGTTGTTGCTGATAATATAGTTTGTACTTTGTAGCTAGGTATGAATCTGTGCTATTTAAATACATTTTACTTACAAAATAAGAATTTACATATGAATTCAATATTGTAGGAGATAATTCGGCACTTCAGGAGGTTTTATGCAGCGGTGGGGATTTTGCTGTGTGAAATATGTATTATTTATATACAGACTGCAGGTTTTAAGGCTCTTGAGGACTTTTCAGGGAATATTCTTAACCGTGGGAATTAGAGTGCAAAAATGCAGAACCCCCCCCCCCCAACTGTGCAATTATATTGTAATGGCTAACAATAATGAAGAAAGTAAAAAAAATCCTTCTCTAAACCTCTCTGGATGTGATCTTTCAGCATGTGCATGCAGTTTTTTTCATTCCATTAACGTGCTTTAATACACATGCGCCATAACAAATTCATCTTTGAAAAGCCAGCTGTATCAGGGAAGAATTGCTCCTCTCTCTAGTTGAGACATATTGGCCACTTTGATAGTTCGGGATGATATCAAATGCCTCTCTGCCAGCTCAGTTGAAATGGAACAAAATAGGCGGTGGTCTATAAAAATGAAGTTAGACGCAAGTACGCCACTCACGTCCCTGGAAGGGAAAAAAGAGCCTTTCCTGTTGCATTTTGTAGTCGTCAATTGGTCCGAGAAACTTGCTCTAATGCAGGTAATGGAGCCACTGAGGTGCTTTCATCTTCAGACCCTGTGAGCAGAAGAGAGGACAGACTCCCCCAACCCACCCCACTAACACACAGTCTGTAACACACATAAGAGCTAAACCAAGCATAGCTGAACTCCCTTGAAGAGGCCAGTTTTTATGGAAGCTTATTTACTATCCACTGTCTAATAAATGAGGGGCATTTTATTCTATTCTGCATTATCTACTACAATGGTTGGTTATGCTGTGGTTTATTGTACACTGGATGTGGCGTGCTCAGGGTTGAGCTTATTGAGAATACTTCTAAACAAAAGGATACGGCACTGATGAGTCTGCTACTTCTATCTTTTCTTATCTATCTTTATCTTAACTCCACAAATGTCTTTTTTTTCTTCGATGTTCTTTAATTCACCAAACCTACTGCATAAAGCTATTTGTTTGTTTGTTTGCTTATTTCCTTATTTGTTAGTTTATTTGCTGGATCATTTATTTGCTGGATTTTTTATTACTGCTAAAATCCTGTTTGTTATATTTGTTGAATTAATTTATTTTAAATTATTTGAATCTTTTATTTCAAATTATTTTTGCATCATTTATTTATTTGTTTATTTATGTTTTTATTTATTTATTTATTCATTTATTTATTTATATTCCAAATCCAAAACTTGAATTTGTATCCAGCAGTTTATAAAGCATTTTAAACAATTTGATGCAGACTGCATACTGCCTTTTGTTTATTCAGCAAGATGCAAAAATCACAAAATTAGCCTGAGCTGATTGGCAGTGTGTCTGGCTTTGCCTTTGTCTCTGCATTTGTTCTTATTACTGTTCTTCCTATTGGATGTTGTGATTGTGGTAAAAAAATAAAAATAAAAGGTGCTGGGATCACTGCAGGCACTGACATTACTAATCCTTGATGATGTTTCACAAATAATCCACACATTCTCGTTTAGCACAGATTTGGAAAGTGTGATGAACAAAGGTAGGTCTGATCATTTCTACAGATTTGTGTATTATCAGTAAATAATTTGTAGTTACTATATGTTATGGGAAAAACTGAACTTGTTGTGTTGGTTCAATTACATATAGAAAAGCTCTTCTGGTTGATTTATATTTAAGAAACAACATATGTGAGAAAAGAAACAAATACAAAATATAGTATGACCATATTTTATAAAAAGAAGTGCAATTCAAACTGTAATTTAAAATACATTGATCAGGCATAACATTATGACCACCTGCCTGATATTGTGTTGGTCCCCCTTTTTCTGCCAAAACAGCCCTGACCCGTCATGCACTGTGTATTCTGACACCTTTCTATCAGAACCAGCATTAACTTCTTCAGCAATTTGAGTAGCAACATTAGCTCGGCTGTTGGATTGGACCACACGGGCCAGCCTTCGCTCCACACATGCATCAATGAACCTCGGCCGCCCATGACCCTGTCACCAGTTTACCACTGTTCCTTCCTTGGACCACTTTTGATAGATACTGACCACTGCAGACCGGGAACACCCAACAAGAGCTGCAGTTTTGGAGCTGCAGTTTTGATCCAGTGGTCTAGCCATCACAATTTGTCCCTTCGTCAAATTCACTCAAATCCTTACGCTTGCCCATTTTTCCTGCTTCTAACACATCAACTTTGAGGACAAAATGTTCACTTGCTGCCTAATATATCCCACCCACTAACAGATGCCATGATGAGGAGATCATCAGTCTTATTCACGTCACCTCTCACTGCTCATAATGTTATGCCTGATCGGTGTATATTGTTATACAAATCTGAAACCCAGGTTAATATAAATGTTGTGATTAATTATAAAGAGCCAGATTAGTAACAGCATATATATTAGCATCACAAACACTTACTTGAGTGTGACAGGTGAAAGCTGGGATGCCCTCTCCTGGCAATTGACTACAAGGTTAAGACTTTCTTCTGCCTTATGAGACAGTGGGTGAATTCTGAGTAGTCTGAACAGAGCACCAGGGCTATTTTTCTGTAACAGTGTAAGCCTACTACATTTAAGAATAGTAATGCATCATAATTTGGAGAAGAAATCGGGTCTGCCTCATGGTCTGTAAAATGTGTCTAAGAAAAAAAAAATGAAAATTGATATCATATTCCTCTTTTGTTTCGTAAATCTGATGGCTGCTAATGGTTAATAGGATATATGTGCTCTCTGTTTATCCATCCTGTGCAGACTCAGAGGCAGAAATATGGACACAGAGACCGAAAGAGGCGGTGTGATGAAATGAGATTTCATGATTGTGACCTCTCGGTTCACTCTGTGGAAATAATGTGCTCATTACAATGCAATTACAGACATTTAGGCCCCTCAGAGTGAAGAGCTGAGCTGCTGAGAGGGGCCAACGCTGGCCCTTGATGCTAACATAACCCTTCTTTGTGTGTGTGTGTGTGTGTGTGTGTGTGTGTGTGTGTGTGTGTGTGTGTGTGCACATGTATTATTGTGTCTACATATATACCTCTGTGTGTTTGTGTGTGTAGAGTTTGTCTGCAGTCACAGGATGTGCAGTTTTATGGGAGGGTTTTTCTGTGCCGGAGTGAGGAATATACTCCTGATCGTTTCCACAGCAACAGATTATTGGATGCAGTACCATCACTCAAGCAGCTACAGTATATGCACCAGGGTCTGGGGAGATGCTACACAACTGGGAAATGCCTCACATACACACACACAAACATATGGACAGCACCGGTGAGCTTTACACTCTTTTTGTTCAACAGAGAAAAATAGAACAACAATGTATTGTTCTTTTAGTTTTCTCTGAAAATATTAACGCTAAAGTAATTGTAGTCGTATGTTTCTGAATGATAACCAGCATTGTTTTACACTCACTGTCTGACTTCAGCTTTACAGCACTGCAGCTTTACACATTTTTTTTTCCATTAACAGACTGTGTTCTACACCTAGCAATTTAGGAAAATACCCTTGAGAATAATATTCATTCAAGAACAATATTCACTTGCTAATTGACTCATTACAGGGATAATTATTGCATCAGCTGTAGCCAAATGACACAAATGCAATCAGAAACATCCTCTTAATATTTTCCTTTGCATTCCAGCACAGATAAAGTTTGTGGTCTGATTGTGGTTGTTTGTATAGTCATGCTATTTATAATGTCTTAAACAGTTTAGTGATTAAATACAAGATCTGCTGGAAAAACTGGACTAAAAGTTTCAGATGACCTGCAGAGAGTGTTTGGCACTGAAATGAACTGACTTCTGTGTGTCTTATAGTGCAGCGGAAAACTAGGACATGTTATCTTACCTCTTAGGATTTTTTTTTTTGTTGCATTATTCTGTGTATCGTATGCTTTTTTTTTTCATTAGTCTTCCTTCAAATTTCTCTATTAAAGAATTTTAAAACCTTTCTGATGACCACACATGATTATCTCACCGTGTGGCCTTTTAAATAACAATAAATACTATTACTACTACTACTACTACTACTAATACTAATACTACTACTAATAATAATAATATCAATATTAATAATAATAGTAATAATAATAATAATAATAATAATAATAATAATAATAATAATAATATCAATAATAATAATAGTAATAATAATAATAATAATAATAATAATAATAATAACTCACTTTGCTATGCTTTCTGAAAATGTTACTCAAGCTATTTGCATTTGCATTTCTGCCCATGGCCAAGAACATGGATGTATTCATAAATTAATATGCCAGATGCTGTGTTCACCAGTCATTCTCTTTGTCCTATATTATCCAGTGCCTGAGATTCAGCTTCTTTTCAAGTGTCTCACGACATTAACATTTATGTATTTATGTACATTAACAACAGCCTCACGACATTAACATTTATGTATTAATATACTTCTTGTTGCATCAAACATTTGCTGTGTTAAACAATAAATAAATAAAACATTATTAATCCAATATCTATAGTATTGTAAACCGGTCCAGGTGGAACCAAATGAAGACTGTAAAGATTATTCACACCACAGGTGTTTAAGGTTTATTTAAGACTTCTTTGTGTGCAATTTATAACTGTAAGGTTGACACGTATTCCACCGACTGTATGTCTGCATATAAATTATAATAAAGTTCCAGGACCCAGTCTCTCCCCCCCAAAAAGTACCTAATAATAACACAATGACGGATAATACCAGAACTCTCACATTAGATCACAGATCCGAATTAAGCCATAAAGATTTTTTTTTTATATTCAAGCAAGAATTATGGAAACACGACTACACTTATGAATTAAATTCATATTTGATTTGCTAATCAAAATGATATATGTCAGCATGTTGGTGTCATTAAAATAAAGTGTATAAGATAACTGTGTCAAGTCCTTAATGAAATATTTGCGGTTGTTTAGTCCGTGAAGATCCGAGCACGACCTGGCCATGTTTATTATTCTCCATCTGACTTTAATTGAATACATAATGGATAAATTGTGAGATCTATCAAACATAGTTGCTAGCACAAATCTTTAGCATTTTTTTTTATATATATCTCAAAGCACATAGTGCAAATCTGTCAGATCCGTTTAAAAGGTTTCTCAGAACAATGCCAGGTAAGAGCTTTTTTTTTTTTTTTTTTTTAAAGGTTATAGTTTATGGAATATTTATTATGCAAAATGTCACATAATCTACCAAAACAATGATCAGGGACTTTTATGTCCTCCTGGGACTTACAGAGTAAAACCATGGGTGTCAGAGTGTGCGGTGTTGTTCTCAGCATATGCGTCCATGTCGGTAATACCGCAATCCTCTTAAAGCAGCCGCTCAGGTGGGACGCTGCAGTGACGCTCCCAATTTCACTTGATTAAATGGCTGTTTAAAAGCCGCTTAACTGCACCGATTCCATCGACCCGCAAAGCAAAGGCGATTTCATCACCATTAATTCATTGACTTTGAAAAAGCAACTAGTTATCACCTATTGTCAAATAAGCAGCTGCAATAAAGGCATCGGTTATACGAGGATTGGAGCTACAAACCAAGCCAGTTGAATTCATTAAAAAAAATATATGCAATTCTCATTTACTATTATTCGTAACTTGTGCTATGCACAAAATTTCTGGGGTTTTTTTTTTCTCTCTCTCTCTCTCTCTATTAATCCAGCAGGTGCGTCTTTCGATACTTTACTTTCCATGGGTTTTTAAGTGTCAAACAAATAAACAGGAGTATGCTGACTGCTTTTTGAAACACAGCTTCAGTACTTTTTTAATGGCAAATGCAGTCAAACACACAGACAAAAAAATAAACTATAAAAAAAAAAACCTTGAGATTGTAATGCCTAATTGAACACCATTTTTTTTTCTCGCTCTACCCACCTGATCAGATGAAAATCCTTTAGCGCGCGCCTGAGGATTACAACTTCCGCTCTAACATCCTCCCTAATTACCTAATAGCATTGCTGCAAGACTCCTGCCAATAATGAAACACTTTTGAGCGTTAACCGCAGTGATTGGAGATGTGATGACAACACGATAGCAGCAAATTACGCCCCCTCAGCTGAGACGCAGCTCAAGCACACTTGTCTCTGCGCGGGTTTCAATATCTACAATTAAACACAATCTCACAGTGACAAACCACGGATTATCTCAACCGTGCGCTTCGTAGAAAGAAGAGCATTTTCAAGCGTTTTTTCCTCCTTAGAAGAGGATACAGTCTAAAACTGAGAATACAATTCTTGCATGAAAGCAACAGGCTGTCTTGCAACAGCTCTTCGTGTAATTGGTAGCTACACCACAGGCTTTTGTGGCCAATCAACACAAATAGCATATTTAAGCCTAGTAAAATAATTGTATAGTAAGGCTAAATCATTGTAACGGTGGCAGAATAAAAGTGGTTGTCCCTATACGGTGTCCAAGTAATTCTAAACACACCGGTGAAAATGATCTATAAAGTCAGAATAAAATACAGAAGCAGCGTGTTTAAGTAAGTACGGCCTATCTTAAGCGCAAAAAAAAAAAAGCCACAGAAGTCGAGCTGTAGTGCATGAGCTTTTTTCGGCCTCCCTTCGCGCCGCCGCCCCTCTAATTAATCCATAGAGGACTAATTCAATTCTCCGCCCCGCAGGCGCCTGATTGGCCGAGCGCACGTTCTACACCGCAATTTGCCGCCTGTCACTCACCTCCCAATAAATAGTAATGCACCTGGCGGTGGGTAGACGGGGAGATTTACGTTTCTGCGTTTTTTTCTCCGAAGGTTTGCAGACGAAGGTAAGCGGCCTGGAGGTTTTGATCTGGCCCAAACAAGCGGCAAGAACTGCGTTCCGGCCGAGCTCTTTCAAGATGAACCTGAACTACACGTCTCCGGGCGCGCAGATACCCACCCAGAGGTCAACGTCCTTCTTCATCGAAGACATTTTGCTTCACAAGCCTAAGCCTTTGCGGGATGTGTTTCCGTCGCCTTTCTCCAACTCGCTCACATCTCGGATGCCTCTGCTTGAATATGGATACCCCCTCATGCCCACCCCGATCCTCGCCTCTCATCCGCACCATCCGCTGCACAAACCCGAGCATCACCCTTACTTCTTTACCTCCGGTAAGAACTCTCTTTCTGCACTAAAGCTGATGCAATGAGTAACAGATATGGTGTATTAAATTTATGCCACGGCGTTGTTCTTTTTATTTAAAAAAAAAATGTTGTGTTATTTTTGTGGTTAGTGAATTTAATTGTTTCCTGCAATGCAAAGAGTTCTAATTAAATCCCGGGTATATGATTATGACAAAAGGTCGACTTAATTTCCAAATAAAGTCAAGATATGCATATATTTATAGTACTTTAAGCAAATGTATTTTTTCTGTTCTGAGGAATATTATGCGCTGGAATACAAGGCCTCGTACAAGGAGTAGAAACTTTGTTTATAATATCAATATATTAAAATATCAACATATTAAATGTTATATTCAAAATCAAATCTATTTATCATAAAACACGAATTTGAAAACATTTTTATTTTGACATTAAATCTTATCATTTATATTGATACATTATATTAATAAATAAAAAATTCTAATTTTAATAATTACCCTGTCAAACAGTTATACAGTTTTGTACGAATACTTACATTTGAAAGACTGGTTTTATTCATCTTAAATGTTTCTCCATTTTAAAGGAGTGCAGATGCCATCGTTGTTCCAGCATCACCCGGAATTGCCCGGGAAGCACTGCCGGCGCCGGAAAGCGCGCACCGTTTTCTCGGACTCTCAGCTCTCCGGACTGGAAAAGCGCTTTGAAATGCAGCGGTATCTCTCAACACCAGAGCGCGTAGAGCTGGCCACAGCACTCAGCCTCTCAGAAACACAGGTATGAACCACAAGAACCTCGATCCTAAATGTGCCTGCAGTCTAAAGACTATAATGATACAGAAAAGTTTATAATGACGTTTTCTTTTCTAAATCCATTCGCGCAGGTGAAAACCTGGTTTCAGAACCGGCGAATGAAGCATAAAAAGCAATTAAGGAAAACTCAGGAGGAGCAGAAGACACCAGGGGACTCGGACAGATCTCTGGAGAACTCGAGCGCCAGTGAGCTGCATGACAAAAGCGCAGGAGACGCAAAAGACGGAATGAGTCCGGACAGATACACGGTGGACGAAAACGAAGACGAGGTCGATATTGAGGACGACATCTGCTCCCCTGAACATTTACTATAGAACATGAACTAAACCACCCGTGTGCATAACGATTACTGAATTTTAGATAGGAAATTCTATTTAGTTTTTTTTTTCTTTTTATATTTAAATTAATAAATAATCTAAAATACACTATTCAAGCTCTTATGACATGCGTTTTCAGGAGAGAGACTCATGACTCCAGGTAGCTCCATCCAGGATGAATTTCGATTGTAAAATTATTATTATTATTATTATTATTATTATTATTATTATTATTATTATTATTATTATTATTATTATTATTATAGTATCGCCCATACTGGGGACTATAATGTTATAATGAAATGATTGGGTTTGAAAAAGCACAAGCCCACAATGACTCTTTTTCTGTGAATATGGGAGGGGCAGTAAATATTGATATTTGACAATTTGTAAATATAATCATGGTATATAGCACTTGTTCAGTTTAACACTGGATAATTGAGCAAGAGCGCGGCAATGATTTCGGATGTTGTCGGCGCATCATGTTCATCAGCTCTAAACCTGTGATGTGTCTTTTGTTAATGCAAAACATGTTAAAAATGAATGTACAGTAAATTAATTATCAAAGAAATTATGATTTGTTCAAAGCAAACTATGATCACGTTCAACTCTTTTGCCATCTTTTTTGTCATTTGACATTTTTGATAACTGATGAAACACTTCAGCGGGCTTGGTGGAATATGTTAGTTTCAAGAAAATCTACAACACAACAATAGATTTATTATTATTATTATGATTATTATTATTATTATTATTATTATTATTATTATTATTATTATTGAAGCACTTATTAATAACTTGTGCTAAAATCATTTCAGCTTACATAATTGCTCATTATTAACGCGTTACCCCGAAGCGTTTAATGCGACCCTGAATTACTTCCAAAATTAATTCCAAACATAAAATCAGTGTTTATAAAAAAAAAAAACCTAAAGCAACTAAAAAACGTTTCCGCTTTTTCTTTTCTTTTCTTTTCATTTCTTTCTTTTTTTTTTTTTTAGTTCTGTTTTGTTTTGTTAGTTATATTTATGAACACAGGAAGTAATAAAAGAGAATTTCCTTCTCTCTCTTTTTTTTTTTTTTTTTTTTTTACAATTTACTAGCACTCTACTTTCGGAATAAGTACACTAAAGCAACAATTGAGCAATAAGCAATTATACACACTTATTTGTGTCTTTTAAAAATTTATTTTTTGTTGTTTGATTAATGTTTTTTTGTGTTTTGTTTTCTTCATTACTCAGAAATGAAATTTTTAAGCTGGGCAATAATCTTAATAGTCATCGCGTATAACTCCCCTGTAAAGATGTGTACACTACTCTACACAAGAACATATATATATATATATATATATATATATATATATATATATATATATATATAATATATATATATATACATTCATTATCCGATTATCCGACGTCATCGGGCCCTACACCCTGGACGGAGTGCCAACCCATCGCAGGGCACACACACTACGGACAATTTAGAGATGCCAATCAACCTACAATGCATGTCTTTGGGGAGGAAACTGGAGTACGCGGAAGAAACCCCCGAGGCACGGGGAAAACATGCAAACACACACGCACACACACACACCGAAACCCCAACCCTGGAGGTGAGAGGCAAACGTGCTAACCACCAAGCCACCATGCCTATATGTATATGTATATGTACTCCAGAATATATCTAATTAGTGCATTGATTCATTACGGTAAATAAGACAATACGGAAAAAGTCAGCTATACGCAAGTCTCCAGAAAAAAAATATATCAATCAATCAAATCAAATATATTTAATCAATATCCAAAGCGTGAATTTTAAAATAAAAATATATATATATATATATATATAAAAAAGCCTTGTTTGTTGCCATTAGTGCCAACCCATAAATTAGGGTAAATGCAACACATTTCAAGGCTTTAATGGGAATGTGGTTATATGTGCACTATTTCACTCTTGGAAAAACAATTCGATAATGCCGTTTGGATTCCAAAAAGAAAGAAATAAATTTGTAAAAGCTGTCTGAGCGAGCAGGCCGTGCGGAAGGTGATCAATTAAAAGATTAAGCGTTCGATTAGAGCGCTCTCTCTCTAATGGCGGCCTCATCAGCTCATTTGCAAAGGCCGCGGCGCCGCGCGAACATCAAAGCCTGGGACCAAAAAAAAGAGGGGGGATGCTAATGCAACCTCCTTCATATGAGAGAGAGAGAGAGAGAGAGAGAGAGAGAGAGAGAGAGAGAGAGAGAGAGAGAGAGAGAGAGACTCCTTCAATTAACCGATTTCTATGGCCCGAAAGAGAGTGCGTGTGTGAGAGCGAGAGAGAAAAAGAGAGCGCAACGTAAAGAGAGTCGCTCTGGAAAGTCTCATTAATTCACAAGGCTGTGCGTTTATGAGGCTAGAGCACGGAGGCTTGACGCCGCAAACAACGCAGCATCAAAGCGGACATGATGGGTTAAATAGAGGCTATAATCTAATTAAAATATTACATGCGAGTAAATAGCTCTTTGATAACGATCTAAGGCTTCCATTAAAGGGGTAGGTGCTCGAGATTGTTTTAAGGGGGAGGGATTTATCACTATCAAAATATAGAAAACAAGTTTAAAGGCTCTAATCAGAGGAGGCTTCAAAGTGCCTTCTTTTTTTGACCCAAAAGGAAATGGGTAAAGTAGGAATAATCAGACTAATGGGCATTCAGGAAGTGACTGAAAAATCAGCAGAGTGGTAGGATCAGTGCAGGCAGGTGTGTTCATAAAATAACAATTGAAGCAAAATGTATGACGTTATGGAAAAATAGTATATCCTGTTGCACCTTTTATTATAGAAAAAATAAATACATGTATCATATATTTTTACCTATGTAATTATTACTACGAACTATAGCAGATGTTTTACAACATATTTAGCTACACACAGTCAATAAAATCACATAAATGAACACAATATACCTATGTTGTGACATTAAAATGAGAAAGACATACAAAATGCAATACATTAGACAATATATACTGCAATGCTTTAACAATGTATTCATCTTAAAAACAGACACAGTAGACAACATGCCTTTCGATTCAGATAGATTTATTAAACAAGCTGCTTTTATGCTTCTACAGTTTAGTGCAGTGGGCTGCTTGTTTAGTGGCTGCTGACAGAGGGTGCAGATGACCTGCCATGGACATTTGTAAAGCGGGCCACAACCTGTTTCTCCTGCTCATGCCGTATCCTCAGCATCTCTAAAGTAGATAGCTGGGTGAGATCCGTTCCTAACTGGTGATAAGCGGTGTGCTGAAACACTCTCTCACTCTCAGATTTGTCTTTGGGTCTCTCCTTTAGCTGCTGAGGTGCTTTTGGTTTTGCGACGGTTTTGGCATACTCTAGGGCCTGGCAAGAGACAAAGATTCAACAGTGAGAATGTAATACATTGTTCTAGGTAGAAGTTTTAATGAAAAGTCAGCAAATATTGTGTGAAATAAACACCTATAGATAATGTCTATTGCATGAACTCTTACAGCATGGACTAAATTTCAATTCAATTTATTTATATAGCTCTTTTAACAATGGACACTGTCTTAAAGCAGCTTTACAGAAGTATAGAAACATAAAAAAACAAAGTTTAAATACTATTTTATCCCTAATGAACAAGCCTGAGGCGATGGTGGCGAGGAAAAACTCCCTAAGATGATATGAGGAAGAAACCTTGAGAGGAACCAGGCTCAGAAGGGAACCTCATCCTCATTTGGGTGACACTGGACAGTAAATAATTTAACTGTTGATAATGTCCTTTTTCAACAGCAACCAAGAGCTCTTGAGGAAGTAGGAACTGTTGAGGAACTAAATTAACGTATGCATCAACTTTGCAAGTAGGGTAAATAGGCTATTATAGGAAAATACATTTATATTATTATATAATTACATAATTATAGGAACTACATGACGATGTGATATGCACTGATTTGAAACAATTATCTTTACCGATAATCATTATCGCAATAGCTCATATAGAAGTGTTTTATTCTTCTTACACCACACCAATAATTACAATTTTAAATGCATTAATAATTGACAAATCATACTTTTTAACCAATTCTAGTTCCATTTAAAGTTGTGGAGCATAATGAAAGAAGTTAGTTCCTGCCATCACACAAGCTATAGCAGCTATAAACAGTTTGTCCCTCACCAGCATCACTTTTGTCCTGAATTTATAAAAACCAATAACTCAATTATCATGTTTTGTGAAATTTTAAAAGCACAAAGACTAGCATAACAAAAAAAAAAAAAAATTTCTAACTGTTACAAAGCCCAGACTCATTCCATAAATGTTAAATAAGAGTCTCTTTAATGAAAGCTTTATCACATCAATTATAATTTTTTTTTCTTATATAACAATCTGTTTTTATTGAATCTGTTTATTATTAGGTCAGATTATATAGAGCATATGCCATACACGTCCATGTGAATTTATAAGTTGTTGCTATAGAACTAATATTGTATTAGAATGAGTGCATTAATATTATCGGAATTTCATCTGGCTCAGTTCTCAGCTGCTCTTATGTAAGAAATAACACACAACAAACCGTGCAGTTACAATAAAATAGCGTACATACTTAAAGTGCATTATTTTCGTATTACAGCACCACCTGGAGTGCGTTATTTTGCTCATACCACAGCGATTTGCAATGTTTTTCTATTAATGAATGCACATTTTAATGGTTTTTAATGTTGTGGAATGTCTGAGAGATAAGTTCCTGATCTCATCTACATTATAGCTGTGATAAACAGTCATTCGCTCACTAGTACCACTCTTTCTCTATTCTGTGAATAAACTATTGCTATAGACACAAATTAGAAGAAGTGCATTAATATTAAACCATGGGACATCTTATACAATTTTCTATGCTGTGCTGTTATAGGAAAATAATGCAGGTGTGTCTGACCAATCAGACCAAAACACATTGTGGTACAAAGATAATTAATAAACACTTTCTGACTAATCAGAATTGGGAGCACTCTGGTATGATTATTATTACATTAATACTACCATCAGTCATGGTAAGGACATACAGAATAGGCATCACAATATAGAACAAGGCATGAGAATAATTAATTAATAAATAAGTAAATAATTAAATGTATTTATTCTAAAAATAGATAAAACTGTGAGCTGTAATGAGGAGATAAACGACTGAACGCCTTAGGCATAGGCTGTTCCACACTAATGCCTGCGTGATAATACCGGTGTTGTGTTTTCAGGCTTCCTTCACCTTGTTCCTGGAATCGTTGTTCTTGTTGTCCCTGCCCACTGGGTTCTTGGTTAGCAGACAGGGAATCCTACTTATTTTCTTGTTCTGCTCACGGACCACATTTGAATACAGCTTCTGTTGTCTAATTTTCTCAGCCTGACAGCAGAAAGAGAGAGAGAGCAGCAGCAGATTACAAAAGGGAGGTTTAATTACCTAAGCCGTTTTCTCCCTTAAGGCCCCTCTACCCCATTGTGTGTCTCTCTTGGCGGGCACTTCACAGCAGCAAACAAAACTAAACAAATCTCATCATCTCCCTGGAACCTGTGTCAAACACAAATCACTGTCTGTCCTACCAAAAACCCTGAAAAACAGATTAATTGAAGGTTTTACTATTGGTGACAAAAGAAAAACAGGAAAATGCCCCACTCCTAGGCCTATACTCATTAGGTTTGTAAATTCCTTTCTGTTCTGTTTGCAGTGATGCCACATTCATGAGTAGAAGGACAACCATTTCAAAGATGGAAATAGCTGTTCAGGATTAGTTAAACCAACAAGAAGAAACAGCGAACGCACGGTTTGATTAGACCCATGTAATTACAGATCTTCCTGATGGGGTCTTTCCCCGATGTTATAATATTACGGCTCTTACCACATCCACAGCAACGGCGTTGGATGGTCCGAGACCTCCCAGCTTCACATCCCAAATTAAGCTCTTGTAGTCCTTCACCGTGTAAGCCTAAATGGAGAGAACGGGTGAGAATTGTCAATATACATAAGAAAGTATTTTACAAAGCCAGATAGAACTAAAAGCTATCACAGATTTGAGCAATATGTTTCATTAATGCAATGATAATCTTGTACTCTTGTACTAAAAAATATTTGTGTAACCATTCCCAGAAGAACAGAAGCAGAAAGTGAAGATAGGACATATTGAGAGAGTAAGCAGTTAATCCTTTATGGATGTCTAAGATGCACTCGAGCAGCAATCCACAAGCTCTTCCAAAGAAAAAAGAGCTAATCTGGTCAGATCAAGCCGGCTCCTTCAGGCTCTAGGGCCTGTCTCGGATCAGCCATTGGTCATGGACACTGCAGGATGCTTACTTTCTCCACTGATCTGTTCCCCCTGTTTTACAAATTTATCCCATAATCCTATGAGACATGATGGCAACCTTGGTTGTGGTAAAGAGAAGAGGCAATCTGTTTTATGGCATAAAGACGACTTAATCCTAAGACGACATCAAGTGGATGTGTTGCATGACATAATGACCCCTCGCTGGTGCTAGGTGTGTCTACCACTGAGCTGTTTGCTTGGCTAACAATATTCATTATATCATTTTAGAAGCATCTGGGTGAAAATAGCTAATCCAGCTAACTAGTTTTTCCTCATATAAATATCCACATGCCAATTCCTCCAGTTGCCTTAAAATATAGCTAGGTTACTGTGTCTCTGGTTTGTAACCTTGGTTGGTTTCTTGTCTATGTGGAAAATGTTGCTCTAGTTTCCTGATGTCATACTAGGAAATGGAAACCTGTACCTATGCAGTGTTTTCGTTAGAAGTAAAACACAGCTCTAGATCCTTCATGCTTTCTATGCTTGAGAGTAGTAGCTCTAGCTACCTGTGCTTGTTTAGGAAGGCAGATCTGATTTTTTCAGCAAGCCACACCTGCAGACCTCATGCTGCCACAGGACAAAGAGACTGTGGTTAAATGCAAATGAGCATCCCAGCACCCCAGCGTGACACATGGCACACAATCACATCGTCCTTGAATTCAGTTTAGCATCATTACGTTTACCGCCCCTCATATCATCATGTCAATGCAATTAACAGCAACTTCAATTATCTGTACAATTAACCTACAGATATACACACAGCCATAATACTCATTACCTCTATCAAGGGGAGGAGGAGGATTTTACGCCATGCTAGGGCTGCTATGCCAACTTTCACACCATTTCCAATCTAATGCATTAAGCAATTAGGACAGATCTGGTGTATTTGGTCTTATCATCAGCAGTCTGATTGTAGAATTATAAAGGTAGCAAGCTATATGTAGAACAGAACTGGGAGACTACAATTCAGTGGATATGAAACATAAGACACTCCATTAGAAACACTCCTATAAATACATTCACAATTACATACATTTACACAGTTTTTCTGGAGATGAGTCAAATTTTTGCATCTCAAAATAGTCATAAATCTATTATTTTACTTTTTAACCTGTTTCTCCAAATTTAACCTGCTTCTACCCATCCAACTACAGTTAACAGCCAATTTTAGAGAGGGTTAACAAGCGATTTCTTTCAAAACACTTGTATCAGCATTTGTATCTTTTTCACACTGTTGCTTGTTCTGTGATACTGGGCAGCTGAACACTAGCTGCCACTTTGCCCCATGATTGGCAACCATCCCAGTAAGTATGGTCAAATTGGAGTCAACGATGCAGAACCCAGTCCTGTTGGTGGAACTGGACATGATCCAGTTATGTAGTTATATAGTTATACCATAATCCCTAACCCCTAACTCTACCCATAATCCACAAGACGATCTACAACACAGATCAAGAAATTCACTTATCCAGCCTGAAACACACCGCAGTGACACCAGCACCTGGACTTTAGGTTTGACTCCACCCATGTATGATGGAATGGAGCTGGTCAGTCTCCACCCATGGTCTTCCAGTCCAGCAGCATTTGCCCAATTTCAATTTTCCTGGACTCAAATCTAGTGATACATCCACGATCTCCTGAATGCATTCATACAACTATTCATACATTAAGTCTTCATAAATTGCTAAAATACACACATAGCTTATTAATGGTGTTCTCAATGATATCCCAAACTTTAAGTAAAGTAAAAAATAAATCCCTGCCCCATCCCATTTAGTACCACCAATACCTCCAGTCTGGTCAAAAAGGCTCACCAGTGCCTTTTTTTTTCCTAAACACACAGAAGAAGAACAACCTGTCTTCAACCACCCTGGTGAACTTCTACCGCTGCGCGATTGAGAGCATCCTGACCAACTGCATCACAATCTGGTATGGGAACTGCTCAGTTGCCGACCACAAGGCACTGCAACGAGAAGTAAAAACCGCCCAATGCATCATAGGATCCCCACTTCCTGCAATTGAGGACATCCAGAAGAAGCGCTGTCTATGTTGGGCTCACAGCATTCTTAAAGACTCTGCCCATAGCCTTTTCAAACTTCTACCCTCCGGAAGGCGATTCAGGAGCCTCCGAACCAAGACCAACAGACTAAGGAACAGTTTTTTCCCACAGCTAACTGTCTCTTTACTGAACTCTGTCCCCCATTGAACCCTTATGCCCGTCCCTCACCTCAACACACTCCTCATCCCTCTTTATGGTTGACTGTATTTACTTCATCTAGCCATATCACTTTTACATAGGTAATGCATCTAGCACACATTCACATATTGTATATAATTGTTCATAGCCTCAGCCTATACATCATTTGCACGATCCATCTGTATTGTATGCACATGGCACATAATCTCCTGTATATATGCTCATACTGTCCATATTACACTGTATATTATGTCCATAGCACATACATCTACATATCATGTTGATAATACTGTATATACCCAACTGTAATTATCTCCATAGTACTGCTCCTATTTGTACATAAGTCCTTATCTGTACATATTAGATTATCTACATTACTGTATATAAAGCACTTGCTGCTCATCGCACTTCTGGTTAGATGCTAAACTGCATTTCGTTGCCTTGTACTTGTACATCTAATGTAATTTCACACCCACACACCTTATAAGTTGTTTTTGCATTTATTTGTTTTTGCTTCTCTGGCTGTGCCAGGTATCCCTTTGAGCTGCTCCTGTATACAGGATTTGTAGCTTCCTCTGGTCTGCCACCACATAACTCAGTGTCAACGGTGTTAGAGGCACCTATTGGAGGAAGCACTGGATAGGCACCAGTATAAGTTTGGAGTGCATGAGCAGAATCACTACTTTCCTCCCCATAATCCAAAAGCTGAGGGGCATTCGAGGTAAAGCTTTCTTGAAATGATGGTTGTGTTGGAGAAATCCTTAAAAAAGTCAGAGGGATATAAACATTATTGTTCGGGACAGAAGGCAATGTAGTATAACTCACTAAATAAGGCAGATAAAAGAAACTGGCTGTCATTTTGATGCTATACAACCATTTAAGAATAAGTCTATTTAAATAGGACTGAAAACTGACCTGATGTTGATCTTATTAGTCAGTCGTGTGCTCTCATGGTCCAAAGTACCACCAGGAGGGACAGGAGGACATAAAGGATAACTGGGCCCTTTGAAGCATGAGTTAAACTCATCATTCCTGATCCTCCAGTGTGATGAGGGAGGATATGTGTAGAGCTGCTTCTGTGGCTCATGGTCGATAAAAGGTTCAGCAAGAGTGGCTGAGGTGTTGAGGTTGATGTTCGGGTTGACAGTTGGAGCTGATAAGAAAGAAGAAGAGTCAGATGGGCTGAGACGTTGTTTTTCAGAGGGAGTCTGTGAGTGCTGGTTCTCCAGTAGTTGGTTCAGGTGACCTTTGGGTTTGGTTCGTTGGCGGTGAGGTTTGGCTCGATCCAAGTGCTTACTCCGGTTGTGTACCTAATTGGGTACAGATTAAGAAAATGCAATTTTACATTCAAACTCAAACTGAAGCGTACACCGGTTATTAGTTTGCTTGTGTTCTGATACACCAGGCTTGATACAGTGCACTTGAAGGGATTATTACCTAGCTTTCCCTAAAGAACTCATTGTTAACATGAATAAAATCATTACGGCAAAAATGATCAGGATGCTGAGCATATTTATTTCAAACAGAAGCTATGAGAATAAGAGTCCACATGACATGGAGGCTAATTAAAATGTTTTGAGGACTGGAGCTGAAACCTCCCAACCTTTTGTATTGAAACATTTCCTTATAAAACAGCAGCTCTGTGGCTATTGTCATAGCCTGAGGAGGAGCAGGGCATACAGATGACGATTTTGTGCTGTAGGCCCGGCAATGCACAGCGTTCTGCCACACATTATTCGGTGAGGTCTGGGGCTGTGTCGCAGCATGTAATGCCTCTGATTTAGCCAACACCAGCTTTCACCATTCTAATGGGAAAATATTTACTCTCCTCTGCCTGCCAGCATTAGGGGGACCGCTCAAGTGCTCAAAATAATGATGCTTCTCCATTCCCCCTCTCTCTGCAGCACGGGCTCCTTTTCAAGACGTTTCAGAGGCTCCATTGTGCCTGAACAACTCTATCAGAAATTGCGTCCATCACAGGGAAAATGAAATCCCGGGTGACAGTGCACCCGCTGTGCAGACATTTTCATCTTGAGAGGAAGCCCTTGCTGACAGTTATGCATTAGGGCAATGGATTGTGCCAAGCAACCCTACCTATATCCACAGAGGGAGACGGGAGGAATGAGAGAGAAAGAGAGATGAAATCAATAAAGTGAACAGGAGTGAAGGGTCCTACCTTTAGTTTTTGAGCTTTTTGTATCCACATCTGCTCTAGGTTGAGGACATTGTCTGGGCTTCCTGGGATGGCAGAGCTCGCAGTGTCCTCAGCTGACTGTAGGGGCTACAAAGGAGAAAAAGAGGTAAGAAGTAAGAGAAAGAGAGAAAAAGGGGACAGAAATCAAAGAAAAAGGGGAATAACAATAAATAATAAATCTATTCCAATTGATGCTTGCTAGAGATGCGCGGGATTACAGATTGTGAAGCCCATTACACATAATTTGTAAAAAAAATTTATTAGATTTATATCAACGCTAAGGAAAATGCATTTAATAAAAACAAATTACTACTCTAGAAAGGTTATTTACATGTCAACAAAATTGTGCTGAACATCCTTTAATAAAGTCATAAGCTCTATTTTACTCTAAACTGTCTAAGCTACTAAACTGCTTGAACACAATTCCCTCATATGTGTCTCTGGCACGTTTTGGAAACCTATTGATCCCCTTTGCCACAGTCCTTTCAGAACAGTTTGAGGATAATTACATCAATTCACTCTCTTCATTTTTTTAATGCACCCATTCAACGAGAGCATATTTGCTGCTAATACTGTAATGAAAATCATTTAGTAAACTTGGAGTCACTTTGGCTTCTGAGGACAATCCGGCCTGATCGATGCTATTGACGGCTTGAAGAGTCCCCGAATGTGGCTAATTCTGAAAGCGCAAATAGAGGAAGGTCGAAAAAGAAGCATGCTGCAGTGAGTGGATTGAGTTGTAACATATCCATCAATAAACAGGCAGCCATGCTGACTTATCTGTTCACTGAAAGGCCAGGAATGCAAAGAGCTGAATCCCAACACTGCACATAAGAGCCCCCATTTACAAAGATGTTTCACAAGATGTTTCTGACAGCTCTGAAATGTCTGCAAAGACAAAGATGCAATTCCTTAAATATCAGTCTGTTACTTTTAATATGATGATCTTTTTAATGCTGATTTGGTCTGAAAGTAGGTGTTAATGATAACATTATACCAATCACAGAATAAGCAGGATTTTTTGTTTGTTTCTTTTTATATAGTGTATATACTATATACTGTGTGATACAGTCATTGTGCAGTAACAGGTGTGTGTGTGTGTGTGTGTGTGTGTCTGTGTGTGTGTGTGTGTGTGTGTGTGTGTCTGTGTGTGAGTGAGTGAGTGAATGGCAGACATCACAAACCTGCACTTCTTGGTCTCTCCGAGGCAGCAGGCCACAGCCTCTGCCCGAGCTACTGCCACTGCCTTTTGTCCACCATTTTAATAATCTCAATCAAATTGAGAAAATGATCAAACAAAATTGCATTTTGAGCTTCATAAGCTGTGTAATATCTATTCTGTTAAATTGGGGGTCCATAATTGCCTCTTGGTGAAAGATGAGGCAACAACAAAGTCAGGCGATCTGAGCTTGCCATTTTCCTCAAGACTGAGAAACACAGCTTTTGCAATGAGGACTTCAAAGGCTTGCAGTTCTTGAATTGCATTTGGTTGCTATTGTGGCCGCCCAGGCAATCTTGATTAGGTGTTTACACTGAGCCAGGGTGTACAGTGACAGAGAGCCGTGGAGCCACAGTCTAGAGCTATTAAGAGATTGTACATTATGTTCCTGGCTTTGAAGTGAGGGTCTGGGAGATGACGAGGGACTCTGGCTGAGTGCAATGGCAGAAGATTGCTCTGCTACTTCTGTCTTTATCAAAGGAGCCTCTGAGCGGCCTCGGGCTTTGCTCTGCCACTCGCCAACACAAAGTTGGCACATTATGAGATTGTGTACGTTTAATAACATGGCTAATTGTCAGCAGTAAGAAGGCCATTAAAGAGAAAATTGTGGCTTTCAAAAATGAACCAAAAACATATGCAGCTGAGGCCAGATAATGAAGCAGAAACTGATGTGATTTAATAGGAGCCTTTATCTTCCTTTGAAGAAAAAAGGAAATAAATAAAAAGCACAGTCAAGGGCAAATATCAGAATATATGATAGGATAGATGGCCGCATGATAAATCTGCAGGGTCGGATCTTGTGGTCTTTCTTTCACATCATAAAAGACAAATAACAAACAAACAAAATTCCAGTGGCTTTGCCATTGGAAAGAAACAGAAAATCTAGAGTCATTTTATACTGTGCAGGTCAGTCTTTATTGTGCTGGTCAATCTTTATTAAAGGTTTAGATGATAAGATAAATAAAGTAGTTTTAGATCATCATAACCTCTTTCCACAGTGTAGAGCTTCCCTGTAAGACTTGGGACTGTGGAAGTACAATCAGCGAAGCGTTTAGGGAGGAAAACCTTCGCTCTGTTTACCATGTCACAATGCTAACAGCTCTTCACTATGCTAATGCAGCTGACATGAGAGATTAAGGTGGGTATGGGCTCAGATGGGCCAGAAAAGACCTGAAATGTTGCAAATCCTCATGTAGTGCAGCCCACAGACAGGCCAAGGCTGCCAATTACACGGCAGGGCCAGGTGCACTGATAGCTAAGAGCCTATTGGTAACCATGCCTCTCTGATGTTCTTAATAGCTACTGTTGTGCAGATCAACTCATAATAGGCACTACATAGCCAGACATGCTTCCTATTCCCTTTTCTGCTCCCAGTGCCTGCCAAATTAATTTCTGAGCTGTAGATAGATTAGGCTGCTTATTTCCTTTCACAGTGGGACCACGACAATAGTGAGGTCACTTGTAAATTCAGATTATAAATAAATAGATAAATAAATAAATAGATAAATAAATAAATAAATAAATAAATAAATAAATAAACAAAAAACAACAACGATACAGGTCAGGTCATATCAAATATGGCACATTTGTTCAGAGGAAACAATGTAGACTTCTGCTTACAATGGATTTAAAAAAGGGGTGTTTGCGAATCAAAACATCTCTCAAAATGTATAAAAACATTGCAATGCTATTAATGAGTAGATATTAAGGGCTACCGTCTTGAATGCACAGTGTCAGACACTCGAGTGAAAATATAGAATTATTTGAATAGATATACTGTGTGTACACTATAAGCACTCATACATGTTCCCCTTTTGGCAGCATCACAAAATGAGTCTCTATAAACTTATTATTCATCATTCATCTTCAATTCAATTCAAAGAAATCAGCTTCATCCCGGACATTTAGAGCAAATTTAGAGCATATTCATGAAACACTGGGCGCAATGTGTGAGAAGGCACCCAGATGGAATTTGGGACCTCATCCGCACCACATTTACACACTCGTTCACATGTAAGGCGACTTAAAGTCACTGATCCACCTACTGGCTTGTTTTTTGCAGTGCAAGGAAACCCAACCCATGACAACCTTGTTATATGTATACTAATATGCAGAGCCTTAGAATAGAAAAGGCAGTAAAATGGGATTTAAGTAATCCTATTTGTGGTCTTTCGAACCAGAATGGAAACATGGAGAAGAAAAACAGAAGAGGCTGGCTGAGAAATGCTGTGTTATTGCATCCCCTAGTGGTTCACTGAGAGAATACATACAACGCAAAAACACTAGAGTTTATGAGGTGGCCAGGGATGGACTTGTTTTTATCAGCCACCCCAGTTTGTCAGTCTGTAAACTGTAAAATACACTTCACAGACACTACAACGCACAAACAATAAACAATAGGCGCATTATTGAAATGTGTACAGTTATAGATATATTTATTAGGCCTCAGAGAGTTTTATTTAATCCTGAACTTTCCAGTCAATAGTCCATTATTTATCGGCCCATAAATGCTTGTATTAAACCCATTTAATTCAAATGACCAGTCAAAATGGCTGCTACCAATACAAACTCAATTATAAATAGAATCATATTAGGTTATCAATAAAGTTATCACTTACCTGATTTGAATCATCTGATTTTCCTCCTCTTTGTTCATACGCCTTCCGATATGACCCTTGTTTATGACTGTTTATACCCAGAGTGGCTTTATTGCGCTCTATTATGTCTTCTTTCAGCTTGGGTGATCTAACTTTTTGGGTGTGTTTCCTCTGCACAACTACTGCATTAAGGTTGTCTCTATTTTGCTCCTGAGCAATGCTTTGCTTCTGTCTATCATGCTGCCTCTGACGAGGAGAAGAAAAGGGTAAAATTCCAGCATCACTTCTGGGCTCAAAATTCATGGGTTTAACTGAATTTGAACGTGGCATTCTTTCTACGGACGCAGATGAGTGTTGTGGTACTGACAGTACTGTGTCTTGGTCTTCTGGTGGATGTAGGTGAAAGGAGGACTGTAGAGGTTTGGGGTGAACAGCATCTTTTTCAGGTGAAACTGGACTATGGACTATTAAATATTCATGTCTTCTCCTTGGAGACACATGTCCTGTGTGTCTCAGACCATCTGCAGGATCCTCATTGGGGTCAAACAAGTCTGTCTGGGGAAACTCAGACCATGCCAGCTTCTTTCTCCAGTTTGGATCATAGCGCAAGTCAGCATACTCATCCCAAGGAGACGTCTGTCTGAAAATTTTGGAGAAGCACTGTTTATAATAATTAAAGAGACATCATATATATAACAAATCCAGGTCGAGAGATTAGTAGCCCAAGAACCATTAACACGGGCTGAAACAATTATGCAAATATAGAGTGAAAAGGTCTGGCACATCCTACAAGATACGCTTCTCGATTCTTTTGCCTCAACCTTGTGTTTCCCGCCAGCTTAGCCCCTAATCACTAAGGGTCTAGAGCCTACACTTGTGCTATAGTTTTGGAAATGGCAGATTCAAGGGTATAAAATAGGTTGAAATTGCTACCTAATGTGCTCCTTGCATCACCGGATGAAAAGATCTCATTAAAATAATTAGAGGAGTGCCTCTTTGTTGCACAGCTCTGAATGCTACAAGATGCTCTTCACGTCTCATGATGCCAAATACAGCGCTGGCGAGGCGTACGGCTCTTCAGCCAACGAGGGCAAGGGGCAGCGAATGACTCAGTAATGACTCGATGAAATGAGTTTGAGAATGCAGCGTGGGCTCACAGCTGTGGAGGCTCCTTAACATACGAAAACCCACTCAAAGCTTTTTGAGTTACAAAAAAAATCTGAAACACTGCTCCTTTCTTGATACAGGTTTCTGATTCCCAAACACAGGAATCTCCAACCACAACAAATACAGTGTCATACACTGTCAATGTGATGTTTGAATGAGGATGTGAGTAGGAAGTAAGGTTAAGCATGTAAGGCACTACCAAAAGCTTATATTTATATTTACAGTGGTGTGAAAAAGTGTTGGCCCCCTCCCTGATTTCTTTTTTTTTTTGCATGTTTGTCACACTTTAATGTTTAACTGACACAAACTTGGGTTCTGCAGCAGGACAATGATCCAAAACACACCAGCAAGTCCACCTCTGAATGGCTGAAGAAAAACAAAATGAAGACTTTGGAGTGGCCTAGTCAAAGTCCTGACCTCAATCCGATTGAGATGCTGTGGCATGACCTTAAAAAGGTAGTTCATGCTCAAAAACCCTCCAGTGTGGCTGAATTACAACAATTCTGCAAAGATGAGTGGGCCAAAATTCCTCCACAGTGCTGTAACAGACTCATTGCAAGTTATCGAAAAAACTTGATTGCAGTAGTTGCTGCTAAGGGTGGCCCAACCAGTTATTAGGCTTAGGGGGCAAACACTTTTTCACACAGGGCCATGTAGTTTTGGATTTTGTTTTCCCTTAATAATAAAAACCTTCATTTAAAAACTGCATGATGTGTTTACTTGTGTTATCTTTGACTAATATTTCAATGTGTTTGATTATCTGAAACATTAAAGTGTGACAAACATGCAAAAAAATAAGAAATCAGGAAGGGGGCCAACACTTTTTCACACCACTGTATATTCAACAGTTACAAATGCAAAAAGTACAAATTTGTTTAACCCCACAAAAGAATGGTAATGATATGGTTGGGATGGACTAATAGTCATTAGCAGGTAAGATACAGAAATGAGCACTGTGATATGTAAAAACATATATCAAATTAAACAAATGGTGTTTAGCTATATGAAATAGCTTAAATGTATTTTTTTGTCTAATTATTTTAATCATTTAATGGTTGGTCAGGAATGATTGTCTAAGTAATCATTTGTATTAGATTTGGATCCATTAAACAAATGAAATAAAAACAACTTACTTGGTAGTGGACTTGAATTTTCAACCATACTATATCTGTTCAGGAATATGTTAATTATGTCATTTGTGAATATAAAAATATTTACAATGTAAATAATGGCCTACGTTCCGTAATATATGGTTATCAAATTCAAACTATGTGCATGATGCCCTACAACAGACTGGCATCCCATATCCACGGGGTATTTCCACTTGTGCCCAGTGTTCTGCAGACCCTCTGCAACCCTGAGCAGGATAAAGTGATTACTGAAGATGATTGAATAAATATAAAAACATTTTTTAAAAATATGCGCATTCTGTTTAAGCTGAAGGTGGAGGAGTCGAGACAGATGCTGCAATGAACACTTCAGATTCCAGCATCTGTGCTTCTGTTGCACACAAAGGCCTCCTATTTAATGCACAACAAAGCATCTGCTTTTTTTTTAATGGACTTCAGAATGAGGCCTTATTGTGATAACCTTCTGCAGAATAAAAATCTCATTTCCTTTAAATGAGGGTAGTTATATGGAAAGTGCCAAAATTAGAGGTCTTTCAAATGAATTAGAACACATGTACTCTAACATCATTTTCAAAGAGTGCCATTACCTATTAGGTAAGTGAATACAAGCTGTTAATCATTTCCATTATGTTTCCCAGGCCGCTCTTCAATAAAAAGGTTTCATCGTTTCAGGAATGATCTAGGCTGTTTCAGAGAGCCTAATTACTCACATCCACTAATGACGGTACAGTAAAGTGTATTATACTCAACAGGGCATTCATGTTGATGGAGAATTTCAAATAATGACATGAATATTTAGGATTAAGGCTGTCCATTGTTGTCATTAACCCTTTCACATATTCTCATAATGTAAAACAAAGGGAGTGTTAATAAGACTGAGAAAACAGAAGCAAACAAAATCCATTCAGGGTGTTTTTGGAGTCTGAGCTTCCTAGGCTTCCATATAGCACTCAACTAAGGTCAATAAGCTTATAACAAGTTAATTTAGGGTACAAAATAGGGTGTTAGTTGATCATACAAAGTACGAATCATAATTTGTTATATGTCATACATATGGATATAATAAATAACAGTAGCAGGGCCCTTTAGATTTGTTGGTTACCTTGAATACTTGGTGTTTTGGTCTTCACATGTTTCAGTGACAGCAGGTTGTGAGTCACAGCCCTCTTCATACTCCGATCTCTCGATTTTGTCATTATTAGAGTAACTGCTTTCACCTTCACCGTTCAGTATGCGTTTCTGAAGCTCTCTCAAGTAAGCTTTTTCCTGCACCAAACTCTCAGTGTCTGATTCTAAAGAGTCCCAAAGATCATGGAGCACATCTTCATTGCTTGGTCTACCGGCATGTTCCTGAGCAGATTTCACGTTTCTCTTCTTATCACCATTAGACATGTATAAATATGTGTCTCTGTTATTCATTGCGACAGCATTCAACAAACTACACAAACTAATGACGAGCTAGCAAATTATTCAGTCAACTAGCTAAATTGCCTAGTTAGCTAATTAGCGAGGATAGTTTGAATGTTGTATTTTCTAACGTTAGTCAGCTAATCGAGACACATATTTTTGTTCTCATCTACAAACCAATTTCCGTTACAATGTATTATATTATGTATATCATCAATACCTAAGAGCTAATTAGAAACGTAAACACAGCAAGCCGTTCTAAAGAGTTCTCACCCACTTTGACCGTGCTTGTAAACGTTGCCTTGGTGACGCAGACGCACAGATACCTTGCGCATGCGCATTATGAATTGGGTGACTCGATATTGACACGCATTCGAATTAACTGGGATTTTCTGTCTTGAATCTAAACAAAATAGCCCGTAATGATCAATTGAAATCGATATATTAATTGATATTTACTTATCAACACATTTACAAATCTTCTTCTTCTTTCGGCTTTTCCCTTCAGGGGTCGCCACAGCGAATCATCTCTCTCCACCTATCCCGATCTTCTGCATCCTCAACACTTGCACCCACTAGATTCATATCTTCATTAATTCCATCCATATACCTCCTCTTTGGCCTTCCTCTTTGCCTCCTGCCTGGCAGCTCCATGTCCAACATTCTCCTACCAATATACTCACTCTCCCTCCTCTGAACATGTCCAAACCATCTTAATCTGGCCTCCCTAACTTTGTCCCCCAAACGTCCAACATAAGCTGTCCCTCTGATGTACTCATTCCTAATCCTGTCCAATCTTGTCACTCCCAAAGAGAACCTCAACATCTTCAGCTCTGCTACCTCTAGCTCTGACTCCTGTCTCTTCCTCAGTGACACTGTCTCTAAACCAACACATTTACAAATACACTGCCAAAAAAAATTAAGAGAACACTTAATCATCAGAGTATGTCAGTCAATTAATCTTCAAGGTTATCAATCTATCTAGCAAATGAAAGTGACAACAGGTGCAACGGAGAGGCAACCGCAGTTGGTGAGGTGGTGGCCTCATACAATTGCTCTATCCTTATTCTTCCTGACTGACTTGTCTCTTGTTTTATTAGGGTCCTTGTCACTATCTGTAGCATGTGGCAGTGCCTGCAACCCAATAACATTGCACAGGTTGTCCAGCTTCTCCATCCATACGTGCCATTAAAAGGATTGGTGTTTCTCCAAGCACAGTTTCAAGCACACAGAGGAGATACTGGGAAAATGGCCGTTACAAGTGGGAAACAACCCAGCACCAGGACCTGTATCAGCTTGTTTGTGCCAGGAGAAACAGGAGGAGCACTGCCAGAGCCCTACAAAATGTACTCCAGCAGGCGACTGGTGTGCATGTTTCTAAGCAAAACTGTCAGAAACAGATTCCATGAGGGTGACATGAGGGCCCGACAACCTCTACTGGGACCTGTGATTAAAGCCCAGCACTGTGTGGCTTGATTGGCCAAAATTGGCAGGTCCTCCACTGGCACCCCATTCTCTTCATGTATAAGAGCAGGTTCACACTGAGCACGTGTGACAAACTTGAAAGTGTCTGGAAATGCCATGGGGAACGTTATGCTGCCTGCCGGTGCAGTAGGCTCTGGGTTCTGCCTGGTGAATGAGAATGTCCGGCCTCATGTGGCTTAAAGTATGTAAGGCAGTTTCTGGATGACAAAGGCACGTATTCCATCATGTTCCCCGGGTCTGAATCGAGTTGAGAACCTCTTGGACATGATATATCCGAGCACCCAAAGCTGCTAAGTACCACCCCAGATCCAGGCCTGGAAGGAGATCCCCAGGGCACTATCTGCCATCTCATAAGGAGCATGCCCAGATGTTTTCTGGAATGCATACAGGCATGTGAGTGCCATACACTCCACTGATTTATGAGTTGCCATGATTAAACTCATGCAAGTTGGATCTACTGGTAATTTTAATAGTTTACTTTGATATAACCTTGAGGGGGCATTGGTGGTTCAGCGGTAAGTTTCTCGCCTATCATGCGGAAGGCCCGGGTTTGACTCCCAGCCAATGCCTCAACCCCAGCCACCGGATGCAGTGCCGGTCCCAAGCCCGGAAAAATGGGAGGGTTGCGTCAGGAAGGGCATACGGCGTAAAACATTTACCAAGTTGCTGTGCAGACCAGTTGGTCTGCTGTGGCGACCTCAAACAGGGAGCAGCCGAAAGCAACTTTGATATAACCTTGAAGCTGTAATTGCGGCTAAATGTACTAAATATTGTCCCAGAGGGGCTCATACTTTCTGCATATAAAATGTAGTGGTTGAACATATGTAATTAACCCATATCAGTTTTAGCATACTTGCAGTTAACAGACCATGTTTTTCTTCTTGCATTATACCTGTAATTAAACAGGAACCAAATAGAGAAGTCTCCATTTCTCATGTGAGACTGAAGATTTTAAAGTTAATTTCAGTACAAGCAAACTGATCTTTATTCACTCAGTAATTCACAGATCTACTGAATGTCTATATAACACCCTCAACTTTTAACTTGAATACTAACACAATGACTGGAAAACATACAGAATTCTTTATATTCACACTATCATGGATTATACCTTAAGGTGAAACAACTTTTACATGAAACAGGTACCACAAATCCTGTGCTTTATCATGACCTGTAGAATGTCACGAGTCACTCTGCACTTCAGCCATAAAACCGAGCTCCAAATTGTTGGCTCAAATCATTGCAAAATACAAGTTTTGAACCACTTAGTTTGCATACTACTTAATACCCCACTGCAAATACTGGTCAATGTTGCCAAGACATTATATACTAAAACTTGCATAATGAAATTACACATGGTGTACAATTACATACAAAAGAGGCAAGAATGGGAAAAAGTTCTCACTTTATTCAGATTTACTTCAAGGCAAACCAGGCATTTGAAAAAGGCTTATGTAACATGTTAACAGTTGACTTTGTGCATTCAAGTAGAAAAGAATAACTGTTCCCTGTGACTGTGATCCCTTAATCCCAGTTTTTAAAAATATGCAGTCACCCCATAGCAGAAACAACCAAAACCCTAAACCAGGGTCTCAGGAATTCTGCTACAGAGGGCACAAATTAAACATTGGAGGTAGAGCAGATTTCAAATGGCTTAATCAACCTCCTCGATGGTGGGACCAGAAGATCCACCACCGGGAGCAGCTCCGGCTCCTGGAAAGCCACCTGGCATCCCATCAGGCATCCCACCTGGCATACCTCCAGCACTCTGGTACAGCTTGGTGATGATTGGGTTACAAATCTTCTCCAGCTCCTTCTGCTGGTGTTCATACTCATCCCTCTCAGCAGTCTGACAAAAGAATTCCAGGTTAGATTAATTTATTTAATTTAAAAAATAAAAAAAAAGCTACAGCAAAACTACACAAAGAGGTAAAGTACAAGTCTTACCTGGTTTTTGTCAAGCCAACTGATTACTTCATTGCATTTGTCAAGAATCTTCTGCTTGTCCTCATCACTGATTTTACCCTTCAGCTTTTCATCCTCTACAGTGGACTTCATGTTGAAAGCATAGGACTCCAGACCATTCTTGGCAGAAACCTTGTCACGCTGAACATCATCCTCAGCCTTGTATTTCTCAGCCTCCTGCACCATGCGCTCAATGTCCTCCTTGCTGAGACGACCTAATAATAAGGAAAAAAACAACTTCAGGAAACCAGAATAAAACTAAACAGGCACCAAATCTGCAGAATAATTCTGGAAATCAGCCTACCCTTGTCATTGGTGATGGTGATCTTGTTCTCTTTACCAGTGCTCTTGTCAACAGCAGAGACATTAAGGATGCCATTGGCATCAATGTCAAATGTGACCTCAATCTGGGGAACACCACGAGGAGCAGGTGGGATTCCAGTGAGCTCAAACTTGCCCAGCAGGTTGTTGTCCTTGGTCATGGCACGCTCACCTTCATAAACCTGTGAGGAGGAGAGGGTATTATTTTTTGTCTGTATGTGCAAGGCCTTAAACCATGCTTAGCAGATTTAAATCGCTCAGACATCCAAGGAAGGTACTTGGGCCATCTTTGGTCTTTTACAACCTCTGGTGGAAACTACGAATGGCAGGAATCAACTTCATCATAGCGATAAATAAGTCAAAAGCCAATTAAATTTGGTCCTAACCTGAATCAGCACACCAGGCTGGTTGTCAGAGTATGTGGTGAAAGTCTGGGTCTGCTTGGTTGGAATGGTGGTATTACGCTTGATCAGAGCAGTCATCACACCACCAGCAGTCTCAATTCCAAGAGACAGAGGGGTGACGTCCAAAAGCAGCAGGTCCTGAACATTCTCAGACTTGTCTCCAGAGAGGATGGCAGCCTGGACAGCTGAAAAGTAACAGAGAGTTAAGATCTTCAAACAATAACTGGAAAGCAATTCAACCCCTTGCTGTCACTCAGACATCCAAGGAAGGTACTTGGGCCATCTTTGGTCTTTCAACCTCTGGTGGAAACTACGAATGGCAGGAATAAACTTCATCATAGTGAAACCAAATTTGAAAAACAAATAAAATCTATTGTAACTAACCTGCTCCATAAGCTACAGCCTCATCAGGGTTGATGCTCTTATTGAGCTCCTTGCCATTGAAGAAATCTTGGAGAAGCTTCTGGATCTTGGGAATGCGGGTAGAACCACCAACCAGGACAATGTCGTGGATCTGTGCTTTGTCCATTTTGGCATCTCTGAGCGCCTTTTCAACAGGGTCCAGGGTTCCACGGAAGAGGTCGGCGTTGAGCTCCTCAAAGCGAGCTCTGGTGATGGAGGTGTAGAAATCAACACCCTCATAAAGGGAGTCGATCTCAATACTTGCCTGAGTGCTAGAGGACAGGGTGCGCTTGGCCCGCTCGCAGGCAGTGCGTAGACGGCGAACAGCTCTCTTGTTGTCACTGATGTCCTTCTTGTGTTTGCGTTTGAACTCTGCAATGAAGTGGTTCACCATGCGGTTGTCAAAGTCTTCACCACCCAGGTGAGTGTCACCAGCAGTGGATTTGACCTCAAAGATGCCATCTTCAATGGTCAAGATAGACACATCAAAGGTGCCACCACCAAGATCAAAGATGAGGACATTCCTCTCAGAGCCAACCTATTAAGAAAGATGCATTTATTAATTATACATATATGAAACTCATGAAAAGGCATTACAAAAGTGAATTTCGCTCAGACATCCAAGGAAGGTACTTGGGCCATCTTTGGTCTTTACAACCTCTGGTGGAAACTACGAATGGCAGGAATCAACTTCATCATAGCGAAATCTTTTACAAAAGTTAGTTTTGTCAGAGCTACAAAAATAAATGCAGAACCTACCTTCTTGTCCAGACCATAGGCAATAGCAGCAGCAGTGGGCTCGTTAATAATTCGGAGTACATTCAAACCAGAGATCGTGCCAGCATCTTTTGTGGCTTGACGCTGAGAGTCATTGAAGTAAGCTGGTACTGTGATCACAGCATTGCTGACACACTGGTAAAGTGGAAAAATAAAATAAATAAATAAAATGTCTATTAAAATGTGTATTAATCCAAGTTAATACACACACAAAAAAAAAAAAAGACTCACCTTTCCAAGGTAGGCTTCAGCAATTTCCTTCATCTTTACCAACACCATGGAGGAGATTTCCTCAGGGTAGAAGCTCTTTGTCTCTGCTTTATACTCAACCTCCACTTTGGGCCGTCCACCATCGCTGATGACCTTGAAAGGCCAGTGTTTCATGTCAGCCTGAACAATGGAGTCCTCAAACCTTCTGCCGATGAGGCGCTTGGCATCTGAAGTGAGACCACAAAAAACGGAAAATTCACTCAACATTACTACAATCAATTGACTTGGCAGAAATATTTCTTGTATAGGACATCTGCAAACTGGAGACACTGTCAAAAACATCCTACTAACCAAAGATTGTGTTGGTGGGGTTCATAGCCACTTGGTTCTTGGCTGCATCACCGATCAACCTTTCAGTATCAGTGAAGGCCACATAGCTTGGGGTGGTCCTGTTTCCTTGGTCATTGGCAATAATTTCAACTTTTCCATGCTGGAAGACTCCAACACAGGAGTAGGTGGTCCCCAGATCAATACCAACAGCTGGTCCCTTAGACATTGTTACTGAAAAGAAAAAAAAAAAAAGTTAAATATTCCATTAATGAAATAAAATGTTACTTTAACCAGCCAATTAGAGTTTCTTAACAAATTTAAAATCCGAATTCGACCAGGGAAAAAAAAAAGCCATAGTAATGGATGCTATACCTAGTAAGGTATTATGTCTTCTTAATGAATGAAAATCTGGACTATATAACTAACAGCTTTTACTGGTAATATTAAGAAACATGAAATATGAATTATACAACATTTAGTAAATGTTACATATCCTCAAGCTAGATTTTTCTGGTCATCAATATTTGGAGACTTAAATTGACATAAGGCTTGGAGAACGGTTGATAAATTCTTTGTTAATAGAGTAAAGGAAGTTTCGTATAAAATAGCATAGGATTTATCCAGTGAAACATGTATTGGAAGATTTTAAATTGAATATTGACTACTCCTGTGCATTCTGTAGCAATGAAATAAAAACAATCGTTTATTTTAATTAAACGATAATGCGCCACTGTAAAATTCCTCTAATCCTAAGCAGTAATGGCGGCGAGACGAGACCACGTGGTTCGGCCTACCAGAACATTCTAAGGCGGCAACTTCCGGTAGTACTAGGGTGCAAAATTGAAACCGGTTAAAAAAAGAAAAAAAAAAGTAAAAAAATAAAATAAAAAAAAAGTGATACCTCATACGCAAAAAGACATTTTATCTACAAAATAAAATCTACTTTCGTCCTAATTTCGATCATTCATTTCGAAAAGAATCATAAGAGACCACACCAAAAATAAGGTTCCACAGACAGCCGGTTCTTTAAAACTATGTACATTGCTAGTTAACTAAATGAGCCAAATAGCAGCATAAATGGCCAATATGAGCGTAAATCTCCATAGGAACCACCATTTTCCTTTGTTACAACCATGCCGGTTTCGCTAGCTAGCTTAAACCACCAAATCAAGATAGGTCACGAACTAACATACTGATCCTCAAAATGAAAGGACCAGAATATAGTTAATATTTCACGCTTTATTCTACCTAAAAATAAAGGAAAAATAATTGTTCCAAATATAATACATCGAAACCATGACAAAGGATTAGGCCAGAACGAGGTCAATCGACCGTAAAGGGGAAGCGCCCATAAAACGGTAATACTACTTTCATTCACAGCGTGCCTTCAATTCATTTAAAAATGATAAAGCAATTCTGAAATAAGATTTCTAATAAACTGGAATTTTTTTTTCACTCACCAAATTTAGCAGAGGTCGATGGAAGATGGAGCTGTACCAAGGCTGTGTATGGCTTACCTCGCCGTTGCAGAGAGAACGAGTGAAGCTTCTAGAACGTCTATATATTCGAGGTGAACAGACCAATCAAATGCTCGAAAATTCAACGTCACGCCATCGTCACCTTATCAACGCCCGCCCCAAAGAGGAAGCTAACGTGATTGGTTCCAGACTGTATCCAGCTTCCTAAACGTCTGCTCAACGACAGATCTAGAACCGGCTTCTCTGAAATCACCACTACTAAAGCAGAATTGCCAGACTCATTAAAACAAGGGGTTATTACTCTAATTCCAAAACCACAAAAAGATATTCTTCACTAGACAATTGGAGGCCTATTAGCCTTTTAAATAATGATGCCAAAGTTTTTGCGCATATGTTTGCTAAAAGACTGCAACCTGGATTGGATGGCATTATTGATGAAGAACAGACTGGATTTATTCAAGGATGACATATTAGTAACAATATTAGATTGATTGTAGACATGGGGGATAATAATGAGTATATATTAGATTATAGTCTTATAATATACAAACCCGATTCCAAAAAAGTTGGTACACTGTACAAATTGTGAATAAAAAAGGAATGCAATAATTTACAAATCTCATAAACTTATATTTTATTCTCAATAGAATATAGATAACATATCAAATGTTGAAAGTGAGACATTTTGAAATGTCATGCCAAATATTGGCTCATTTTGGATTTCATGAAAGTTGGGACAGGTAGCAATAAGAGGCCGGAAAAGTTAAATGTACATATAAGGAACAGCTGGAGGACCAATTTGCAACTTATTAGGCCAATTGGCAACATGATTGGGTATAAAAAGAGCCTCTCAGAGTGGCAGTGTCTCTCAGAAGTCAAGATGGGCAGAGGATCACCAATTCCCCCAATGCTGCGGCGAAAAATAGTGGAGCAATATCAGAAAGGAGTTTCTCAGAGAAAAATTGCAAAGAGTTTGAAGTTATCATCATCTACAGTGCATAATATCATCCAAAGATTCAGAGAATCTGGAACAATCTCTGTGCGTAAGGGTCAAGGCCGGAAAACCATACTGGATGCCCGTGATCTTCGGGCCCTTAGACGGCACTGCATCACATACAGGAATGCTACTGTAATGGAAATCACAACATGGGCTCAGGAATACTTCCAGAAAACATTGTCGGTGAACACAATCCACCGTGCCATTCGCCGTTGCCGGATAAAACTCTATAGGTCAAAAAAGAAGCCATATCTAAACATGATCCAGAAGCACAGGCGTTTTCTCTGGGCCAAGGCTCATTTAAAATGGACTGTGGCAAAGTGGAAAACTGTTCTGTGGTCAGACGAATCAAAATTTGAAGTTCTTTTTGGAAAACTGGGATGCCATGTCATCCGGACTAAATAGGACAAGGACAACCCAAGTTGTTATCAGCGCTCAGTTCAGAAGCCTGCATCTCTGATGGTATGGGGTTGCATGAGTGTGTGTGGCATGGGCAGCTTACACATCTGGAAAGGCACCATCAATGCTGAAAGGTATATCCAAGTTCTAGAACAACATATGCTCCCATCCAGACGTCGTCTCTTTCAGGGAAGACCTTGCATTTTCCAACATGACAATGCCAGACCACATACTGCATCAATTACAACATCATGGCTGCGTAGAAGAAGGATCCTGGTACTGAAATGGCCAGCCTGCAGTCCAGATCTTTCACCCATAGAAAACATTTGGCGCATCATAAAGAGGAAGATGCGACAAAGAAGACCTAAGACAATTGAGCAACTAGAAGCCTGTATTAGACAAGAATGGGACAACATTCCTATTCCTAAACTTGAGCAACTTGTCTCCTCAGTCCCCAGACGTTTGCAGACTGTTATAAAAAGAAGAGGGGATGCCACACAGTGGGAAACATGGCCTTGTCCCAACTTTTTTGAGATGTGTTGATGCCATGAAATTTAAAATCAACTTATTTTTCCCTTAAAATGATCCATTTTCTCAGTTTAAACATTTTATATGTCATCTATGTTGTATTCTGAATAAAACATTGAAATTTGAAACTTCCACATCATTGCATTCTGTTTTTATTCACAATTTGTACAGTGTCCCAACTTTTTGGAATCGGGTTTGTACTCTATTTGCTGATTTCCATAAGGCTTTCAACACTATAGAACATGATTTTTTTTGTTTAAAACGATTGAGTTTTTGAGAAGTTCACAAGCATACTTAATCTCTCTCTCTCTCTCTCTCTCTCTCTCTCTCTCTCTCTCTCTCTGTCTCTGTGTCTTTCTCTGTTGAGCTATACGTCCCACTCCCAAGCTCCCAGTATTCTGAGTTTCCAGTGTGACCACTGGTTCTACCCCTGGTCAGAGTCTCGTCGCTTGGTGGTGCTCACTGATGCTGTGGATGGATCTGTGTGGATAGTCTGTGTCCAGGAGACAGCTGTGGACAGAGCCACTTGGGGACTATAACACCATCACAGATCTGCTGTTACATCTATCAGCTTTTGACAGCAAGAAATTAGTGTCTATAACGAACCCAGTAACTACTTTGACCTAGTAGTTCCTCATGGGCCCTTGGTTGCTGTTGTAGAAAGGACACTATTTACATTTACATTATTTACTGTCCAGTGTCACCCAAATGAGGATGGGTTCCCTTCTGAGTCTGGTTCCTCTCAAGGTTTGTTCCTCATATCATCACAGGGAGATTTCCTTGCCACCATCACTGCAGGCTTGCTTATTAAGGATAAATAGGGATAAAATAGTTTAATATTTTAATGGTTCTTTTTTTCCCTCTCCTTTCTGTTTCTCTATTTTTGTAAAGCTGCTTTGAGACAATGTCCATTGTAAAAGGCGCTATACAAATAAAGTGAATTGAATTGAATTTTTCGAATTTGGCAAGTATTTTTTAAAAGCTGTTAAAACATTATACAAATGATGTAACAGTTCTGTAAAATTGGCCCAAGGAACATCCAATAGATTTGAAATTGGCAGAGGAATAAGACAAGGATGTCCAGTTTCTCCTTTTTATATTTCTGTTAGCAGCCCAATTATTGGCTTTGTATCTTAAGAAAGGATATTTTCAAAGTATTACAACTATGGGAAAAAAGGATCCAATAATTAGAAAAACTAACAATAGATTTAATATGTGGTTACAAAAGGACGTATCTTTGCAAGGGAGGGTCATTTTGTCTAAGGCAGAAGGAATTTCCAGGTCAGTTTATGTGTGCTTACCACTTGATATACCTTCTTAAATAGTTAAAACGTTGGACAAATTATTCTTTGACTTTATTTGGAAAAAAAAACCACATTATTTGAGAAAAGAGATATTATGCAACTCAAAGGACAATGGGGGCCTGGAGGTATTAAATTATGATGAACAATGTATTTAAAATTAATTGGATTACACAGTACTTAAAAAAGATAATATGTGGAACACACTCCCAAACTTTTTGTTTAAGTCAGTCGGTGGACTTGAATTTTTGTTAAAATGCAATTATTGTATTGACAAAATTCCAGTCACACTTGCAAGATTTCATCAACAAGTTCTCATGGCGTGGACATTGGCCTATAAACAAAACTTTTCCCCTAGAAGATATTATATTTGGAATAACAGAGACATTTTATATAAACATAAATCCCTTTGGTTAGTCAGTTGATGAATAATGATGGAGGCTTATTATCATACACAGAGTTTCTTGACAAATTTAAAATCCCAATTAGACCCAGAGAAAATGCCATTGTAATGGATGCTATACTTAGTAAGGTATTATGTCTTCTTAAAAATGAATGCAGTGAAATCCCTAATCTGGATTATATAACTAATACAGTTTTTATTGGTAATATTAATATTTTAAAAAACAACATACCAAATATGTTATATACCAAATATGTTATATATATTAGAAATGGCCAATATGAGCGTTAATCTCCATATGAACCACCATTTTCCTTTGTTACAACCATGCCAATTTCACTAGCTAGCTAGCTTAAACCACCAGATTAAAATAAGTCACAAGCTAACATACTGATCCTCAGAATGAAAGGACCTGAATATAGTTAATATTTCACGCTTTATTTTACCTAAAAATAAAGGCAAAATAATTTTTTACTGCATTTATACAAAGATATTTTGAGTAGATGTCGAGAATTTCATTGCAAAAACTTAATACAGTTGTTAAATTGGGTGGGTCGGATATAATGATATATGTTAATGATTATGGGATAGAAAAGGATAAAGCGTATATTATTCAATTACTAGTTGTAATGGGGAAGTGTCATATACACAAAATGAAGTGGCCGGGGGTAAGCCAAATTTCTTTCATTTTATCAAGGAATTTAAACAATATCGTGATATGGTATATAAATGTAAAGCAAAAAAAGCTCTCAGGACTTCTAATATTATCTGCAAATTTGAAATAGACAAGTAAACTTTACCGTCTTCATAATTTTTTGTTTGTTTGTTTTTTTGTTTGTTTTCTTTATTCCTCTGTAATTGTAATCTTGTGTACTAATGGCATTTACATACAACATTGTATTTCTCTTGTTGTTATATATGTCCATATGCAATAAAAAAAACCCTGAAAAAACAAAACAAAGAAAACTCACTACTACTGATTACCAACATCGAAGACAAGTGAAACTGGTCTCAGATGTAGAAACGTCTAGAAAGCACTAGAACATGAGGCCCGTTATGGTAGCATATAAATATACAGGGTGAAGTAATATGTTTTATTATTATTTTATTAACTTGATTCTATTATATTAAACTGATATGTATGTTATTATAATGTTATTTGCACTTTTTAACAAACAAAAATTTTAATGACTAAAAGTAATCATACTGCGGGGGAGGGTGGGGGCACGGTGGCTTGGTGGTTAGCACGTTTGCCTCACACCTCCAGGGTTGGGGGTTCGATTCCTGCCTCCACCATGTGTGTGTGGAGTTTGCATGTTCTCCCCGCGCCTCGGGGGTTTCCTCTGGGTACTCCGGTTTCCTCCCCCATTGTAGGTTGATTGGCATCTCCAAATTGTCCGTAGTGTGTGATTGTGTGTGTGTGAATGAGAGTGTGTGTGTGTGTGCCCTGCGTTGGGTTGGCACTCCGTCCAGGGTGTATCCTGCATTGATGCCCGATGACGCCTGAGATAGGCACAGGTGACCTGAGAATAGATCGGATAAGCGGTACAGACAATGGAAAAGTAATCATAATTAACCTCCTAAGACCTGAGCTTTGGTTTGGCTTGCATTTTAGATGTCTTATTTCTTATTTAGGAGGAACCAATAAATACCAACAGATGGCAGTGTAAGTGTCCACATTTGTGTACAACAGGATAAAAGAATTAAGTATTATGGTACACACAACCAAAAATATGATGTCCACATATGTGGACGCCAGGTTGTAGGAGGTTAAGCATGTTTACTTGGTATCATATAGTTAGAGTTCAATAAAAGAGTACAAACAAGATGAACAACATATGTACATATTTATTGTCACTCAATAAAAAATATATATTATACATTTTCTTTATAAAAATATCAAAAACATCAAAAAATATAGTACACATAATATACATATATATTAAAGCATTAAATGCAAATATACATTATAAAACAAAATACATTTAGCTTAATATCATTCAAGCTTTCAACCAGTATTCAAGCACCAATAGGCTACCAAACCAAGGCTGGTTAGGTATTGTTCTCAAATTGTTCACAGTTCCGTCTCTTTGATGCTAGATCTGGATATAAAGTGCTGTGGGTTTTCGTTAATGACAGAAGTAGGTGTGGCCTGAGCTTCTTGCGCTTCCTCTACTTTGTACTTTGTGAAACTGGTGTTCCAAAAGCCTATAGAGAGAGAGAGAGAGAGAGAGAGAGAGAGAGAGAGAGAGAGAGAGATTTAGCTGTTTGAAAAAAGCTGTTTATTTATAATCTGTTTCGACAATTGTCCGGCAAATGAAGACTGTACCTTGTCCTCTCTGTTGCTTTTTTTGCTTCTCCTCACTGCTAGACTTTGACTTGCTGCTCTCTACTGATTGATCAGACTCTTCATTCTCTGTGGTTAGAAAAAAACTGTTAGTTAAATATGTACCAAATGTATAAATATATGGCATACCGTGAATTTCAGTTAATTTCCCATTTGTTGAACTGTTACCTTTTTTCCAGGCAATGTGTGCTTTCCTGAGGCGAACCAGGAAGAAGGCAAGCACCACGACCAGGCAGATGATGAGGCATGTGACCAGCAGCACCAGCAACGCAGAATTTCCCTTTTTAATACGTGTGTCAAAATGTGTGTCGTCATTCCCTAAAAGCATACATGTGATTAGTTTCTTTACCATTAAAAAACCCACACTACCACATAGTTACATTTAAGGAAAAAAGACTATCTATATTTAATACCAATGGGATCTCTCACCAGTACTGTTGCTTAATGACTTGTTGCTGGTATTTGATGGCATGCCCTCTGTTGTTTCAGATATTGATTCAGTCGTCTCATTTGCTGCAATGAAAAAGTTTAAGATAAGTAATGGAGACATTACAGGGTATGTCTTACACAGTGGTCAAAGAGTGGTCAAAAAGAGTGGTCAAAGAGTGGTAGATTGCATAAATCACTACTTCTGATACTCTGCTAAATAGAGTTCCCCCAAACAATGTAGAAACGCTTTATTTATGTACTAAACTTGTCGTAAGCTATCTGTAACAATCATATTAGGTAGATAAGGAGCCAATTTAGGATTATTAAACTATCAGTAGACTGTGCTTGGGGTTTTTAGGAAAGTAGAAATGGATATAAAGTATGTACTAATGCTATAACGAGAATTTTGGTTTAAGAAAACACAGTTATTTTCTTGATAAATAAGCATGCTATAGATGAATATAAAGGTTGTCTTGTTTTGCATTTCTTATGCTATTCAATTTCAGACTTGTTTCTTGTTTTGCATTTGATGTGGTGTTCAATTTTAGACTGTATATATCCTCACCAGTAGTGTTGCTTAATATGTTTGTTCTCCCATTTGATGAAGTTCCTTCTGTGGTTTCATTAACTGCAACAAGACATTTCAAAGAGAGAATGAATAATGTTGACATTACTGAGCAATTGTGACTAGTTTTTTAAGCTTTTGTTAAGCTTTGTTTTTGTGTTAACATAAGGTATATGTCTAGTAGACTCAGCGTATGAGTTTCCTACCTGTTGTATTACTGTAATTTGTGGTTTCGGACTCTGATTGACTATTGGTGAAGCCTGAAAAAGAAAAGAATAACAATTAAGAATGATGCAGGTGCATAGAGCTCTTAGAGATTTAGAGTTTTAGTTTTACTACTAACATTTTACTACTTTACACCACTAGGTGAAGCAATAATCAAAATTCTTCTATAGCATTGTTTTACATTTACAAGCCTTTCCTTCTTGCTGAGCATGTAGAGTTTTGTTTTTTGGGGTTTTTTTTTTAAAATTACTATATGGGACTGAATATTTCCAGTTATATTTCTGTGTCTAACCACAGTGAGAAAATATTTGTGCTTACTTGTTTTGCTAAAAAGTGTTGGAATGACAGTTGTGTCTGTTGATCCAAGTGTGGTACTTGATGAGGTTGAAGTATCTTGACCTGCTCGCAAAGATAAAATACATATATTCCTCTGTTAGAATTTCTACCACACACACAAAAACACTGTGTTTGTGTGTCCAGAAAATAAAAACCTATTTCAAAGAAGTTGTGTGATATGTTGTAAGAATAGATAAAAAGGGAAACTACCAAAGAGTCCACTCTGTGAACTGTGCTTTCGTTTAAGCCCAAAATTCCCCAGAATATTTCATTTCCTACTGATAGTAAAATGCCTAATAAGGCCAGACACCATGCCATACTAATCTCCTTAGTTGTTTGTACACATACACATGTACTCACTCTGGCTTCCTAAGTGGATAAAGGTTTCCAGATCAGAACCATAGAGAGCTGGATGACGGACCAAGCACTTCACTGTAACGCTCTTCTTAGGAACCGTTAAACTCAGCTGGCTTACAGATGTGTATTTGTTGGATGCATTTTCAAACTCGTAGTATGGGTGAGCTGGAAATAAATAATGAAACATTTTGAGAAAGAAAATCATGCATGCCATGCTTGTATGTTCAATTATTGCACACTAATGTCATAAATCAACCAATAAACACGCTGGCTTATGACATGCTATAATCAATTCATTCGTGATTTTGTTTAGTTCAAACATTTCTGAGTACATAATTGTGTACTTACCCGCAATCTCTAGGCCATTCTCCATTAGCCATGAGAGTCTGGGTGGATGCTCATTTGCTGAAGCAGAGCATTTAAGTATTGTTTTATCCTCTTGCTTATCCATTTCCAGTTTTGGAGCACCTGAAATTTTAGCAAATAATTGCTTTTCACATTCAGCAAGCAAGGCTCTTGTAAAAAGTATAACTATGATTAAGAACTATGACATAAACCAGGGGAATTGAGTTATGGTACCTAGTTTAATTTAATTAGTTTCACATTTTGGTCCTATTTGTTAATTTAACAGTGTTAATAAGAAAATGTTTCTACTCACCTATAACAGTGACTTTATATCTTTTCTCTGAGACTTTATTTTTGTAACGAAGACATTTGTAAACTCCTCCATCTTTGAATTTGATATCAGGCACACTTATTGAAAATTTTGTGGCTGTTAAAGTGACATGTGTATTTCTCTTGTCTTTCAAAACTGCAAATCAACAAGATGGACAAATGAATATTTTATTACACAGACAAAAATCACACACTGCCATTCCCATATAGGTTAAAATGTTTATGGGTAGAATTCCTGTCCATTAGTACCATTAGTTCAATTAGTTTACCATTAAACCATTATTAAGTGAAAATCATAGGCTTAATATCTTCGCTCCTAATTAGTCATAATACATAATATAATGTAATACATACATAATACCCTAACCCTAACCCTAACCCTAACCCAAGCTGCTTTCTTACCTTTTACTGTGTTAAAGAACAAGAGAAAATCTTTTGGGTTTCTCCACTCCACCGTATCGTTTGTATTAGTGTTTTTGATGGGGCATTTCAAAGTCAGTGTATCTCCTTGGAGTACTGAGATATGCTTCAGTGCCAAGCACTGTGTTAAGCCTGTAAGACAAACAGCAAATCTATGTCACATAAATGACAGACTTATAACACCTTAAATGTAGCATGCCCTAAATAGATCACACATTTCAAACCCTACTGTAAACCTACAGTATTTCTGCTGCTGCTTGCAGTTTGTTCAAAATAAGCCACCAGGAAAACAAGCCATAAAAGTCATCAGGAGTACAGTCAGTGAGTGGAATAAAAAAAGAGTGTAAAATTGCCATTTGTAAATGGAAGAAAAAGGGGGGCAGATGAGCCTGTGGTCTCAACTCACTCACTCACTCACTCCACACTGACTCATAATGCTACTCTCAAACCGCTCAGAGGGGCTGCAGACAGCAGACAGGAAAGTGACAATAAAGTGTGTGAGTGTAAACTGAGAGTGGTCGATATATTTGTATGCACTGAAACTGTCAAACAGGAAACTGAGTTAAGATATACAAAGTACACCTTTGCCTTCTGTAGGTGTCATTTTTATAGTCACCTCCTATATGCTCAAAAGACGTGCTCAAAAGACGTGTGGGTGATCGCCACCTCTGCTAAAGCTATGTCCAGAGCTGTAGGTGGTCTGTAGTTTTTATGGGAAATTCTATGACAAGTTTTTTCTTTATGCGCATGCTAACTTAACGTGCCTTATTTAATTAATATTTATTACAGAAAACATTTTTATGAATATACACGTTTCATTTTTAGCTCAGTGTTACAATGTTTGGAGAAAATAAATACTGTCTGTTAATTTGTTTTATAGTTTTAGTGGATTAAGATCTTTGGTTCTTTATTTTGTATCAGTACATGGGAGAGAAAAATATCTGAACTCACTTAGAACCTCTGATTAGTTTATATTGAAGTCATGATATTGTCTGATAATTTATGATAATGTAGACATTTCTTATATATATATATATATATATATATATATATATATATATATATATATATATATATATGTATATATATTCAGATAATTCAATGTTTACACTTAACTACAGCAAATACATACTGCTTTTCTGTTAGAAAGATATTATAACCTTAGAATTATAACCAGAATACACTGCAGAGGTCTAAAGAGTTTAGCACAGAAATAACTGCAGGTAACTAAATAAACAGTATTAGAGCAAGAGACATAAAAACTTGTATTTCTAATTGTGCACACTGCTTATGAGGTCTAAATAACACTAACCAAAACATCTGAACATTACATTAGTTATGCATTACACTTGAACAGGTGAGTCTAATTAATGTAAAACTGTGAGTTTTTGTAGTGGATAATATAATGACTATTTTACTCACCTCCTGTGATCAACAAGAGAACGCGAATGCACAAGCTCTGTGTGTTCTGCATAGTGCAAGCATGAGGTCTGAAGCTCACTTCCTCTCTCACTGCATTTATAAACACAAAGACTTCCATGACATCATTTATATGTCATGGAAGTCCCACTTCACACTATTATTTTTAAACTTTCAGGGACATTTTGACCAGTCGCTACTTCTGTATTTTCATTAACTGACCAATGACCTAACGCCGAATAGGGCACTCCAAGAATAAAGCCAATTGATAAGAATCTAAGTCATGTTTGCAATAACTTCACACAATAACTTTTGTCCTGCAAAGTGAAAGTGTAATTGTACTGCCTTTATTAAACTGTTTGTTTGTCTGTTTAATCTCAAACTGCATGAATTAACCAACAATCACAAAGGAGGCATTGTTATTATGTTAACAAAATTTATTAGTAATTATTTGTTAATTACTATTATTTATTAGCAGTAAGTAAATATTGCCTATAAAGCCATTTTTAAAGAGAAATGAATAGAGGAAAACATATTAAGACAATGCCGGGTATAAAGACAAAGGTTTTAATTATTATGCTTGACATAGATCCATTTTAGGACAAACCTGATTGACAGTTTCCAACTTTATGCATTTTTAATGTTTTACTATAACTTACTATTTTCATATTCCATTGCTTGAAGATGAGAAAATGGCAAAACACAATAAACACTATTAAGTTGTCTTATTTCATAGGCTCCTAATACTCCTCTGCTATCTCAAATCAGCTTTTATATTCATTTTGCATTTCATGCTGTCTAATGGATTCATTGTTGTTTGATTAATTGTTCTTTCGGCTTGTTCGATCTTTCTTTCAAATTTGTGAAAGACACTGGAGTAAGAAACAGCTTACTATATATTGACCACTATTAGACTAGCATGTGGGTGATTGGGGGATAAGATGAGAGGGCTGTGTAAGTTGCATGCATCAGTGTGATAAGTGGTAAAGCTCTGGTAATGGAAGATTTGATTATGTGACACACACACACACAAAACATGCACACATACATGCACAGTATAGGCGATGTGGGTGTGAAAGTCAAGCAAACAAATGCAAATCTGGTGATGTGTTGGTGTTTAGTACCAAACTAGTTTAATCTAGTTTAAACATAGACCATGTTCATGAGTGTTCACGGGTTCATGAATTACCAGTTTTAGTCAGTTTAGTCTATTAAGTGCTGACATAAATGTAAAAAATGTGACATATCGAATGCGAGGATTGCTTGTTGACTAAAAATAAGAATACCCCTGAGCTCATTTTGGCCTTACTATGGGGGAAGATATCAGTGTCAGAGAACCAACACTTGTTCCGGTTCCAATGAAAGGTTTCATGTAGTGTGAATTTAAGCAACATGAACTATTTTTTGCTACAATCTTTTATATACACCGATCAGGCATAACTTTATGACCAGTGCCAGGTGAAATGAATAACACTGATTGTCTCCTCATCATGGCACCTGTTAGTGGGTGGGATATATTAGGCAGCAAGTGAACATTTTGTCCTCAAAGGTGACGTGTTAGAAGCAAGAAAAATGGACAAGCGTAAGGATTTGAGCGAGTTTGACAAGGGCCAAATTGTGATGGCTAGACCACTGGATCAGAGCATCTCCAAAACTGCAGCTCTTGTGGGTTGTTCCCAGTCTGCAGTGGTCAGTATCTATCAAAAGTGGTCCAAGGAAGGAACAGTGGTGAACCAGCAACAGGGTCATGGGCGGCCAAAGCTCACCGATGCAAGTGGGGAGCGAAGGCTGGCCCGTGTGGTCCAATCCAACAGACGAGCTACTGTTGCTCAAATTGCTGAAGAAGTTAATGCTGGTTCTGATAGAAAGGTGTCAGAATACACAGTGCATGACGGGTCAGGGCTGTTTTGTCAGCAAAAGGGGGACCAACACAATATTAGGCAGGTGGTCATAATGTTATGCCTGATTGGTGTGGCCCATATTAAAGAATCAATCAGTTCAATTTTCATTTGCTCTATGGTGATATGGAAATCAAATAATGCCTGGATGGTGTAAAAATATTGATTAGACAGGTTTTGCATTCTAGTCCTATTTAGGTACAGTATCTAGGTATCTAGGTATCTAGGATCTAGGTATCTAGGCAGTCCAAATTTCTTTATAGCTCGGTTACCAGCTACCACCACATTAGAACCAGGTTTTAACTGCCTGTGATTACATGGTTCATGTAGGTTAGATGTTTTTAAATGTCCTTAAATATATTTGAATGCACATGTTGTTTTCAGGTAATGTGGGCCAAATTACACAGATAAAACACCTTCCTAATGGTCACTTTTATTCGCTTCACACAGTCCGTTTCTCTATTTTTTCTCTATTTTACTTTCTCAATGTCTTATTATTTTTTGTTTTTGACCTCTACTTTTACTACCTGCTTTTCATCCCACTGCTCTCTCTCTCTATAACAGCTTTGACCTCAGAGCTATGTTCTCTGTACGAAACTGTATAATTTGTATTTTTTATTTGTTTAAATGCCTGTTGGTCATAATATCATTTTGGTCATAATATGTGTTATGTATATTTCTGTTAAAACATCAGGTATATCACAGTGTGTAGGCTTAATAGGACACTTAATTAATCTGGAAAACCATTGCTGACTTGAATATATTTAGATGGATTGGGCTGGCCATGCCAAACAGCCTTACATAGAATTCTTACATACTTAGCCAAATACACTGATTATTACATATTAGAGTAGATTTCTATGTCTCACATCACCTGATGGCTTGCATTAAGCTGAATTCATTCTAAATCCTAAAAAGTAATTAGCTAAATATGCATTAAGTAGGCTTAAGTTTAAAATAGGGTACTACTAGTATAAGTATTAGTACAAAAGAGAACCTCTCTCAATGAAAAATGTAAATATATATTCTCAAAATAATAATTGTATGTGCTGAAGATTTATCTAAAAGCTAATTAAAGGAACCATATGCAGCATTTCACATCTGCAAGCTACTCACTAAAGGAATCGCCCAGACGACAAGGAAAAGTACAGCTTTGCTACCTTTGTTTCTGAATGTGTTTCTAACATACTCAGGCAAAAGCATCTATGGTTAAATGTGGCAGATGTACGCATTCAGTGTTATATTTTTGTGTGCGTATATATATATATATATATATATATATATATATATATATATATATATATATATAAAAAAATTTTTATACAGTCAAGCCCGAAATTATTCATACCCCTGGCAAATTCTGCCTTAAAGTTACTTTTATTCAACCAGCAAGGTTTTTCTTGATTAGAAATGACACAGGCTTCTCCCAGAAGATAATAAGACGATGTACAAGAGGTATCATTGTGAAAAAAATTGATTACTCATCTTTTATTTACATTTGAACAAAAAATGTCATGTCCAAAATTATTCATACCTCTTCTCAATAATCAATAGAAAAGTCTTTATTGGCTATTACAGCAATCAAACGCTTCCTATAATTGCTGACCAGCTTTTTGCATGTCTCCACTGGGATTTCTGCCCATTCATCTTTAGCGATGAGCTCCAACTCTTTCAGGTTGGAGGGTTTCCTTGCCATCACCCTGATCTTTAGCTCCCTCCACAGATTCTCAATTGGACTTAAGTCAGGACTCTGGCTGGGCCACTGCAAAACGTTAATGTTTTTGTCTGCTAACCATTTCTTCACCACTTTTGGTGTGTGTTTTGGGTCGTTGTCGTGCTGAAATGTCCACTGGTGCCCAAGGCCAAGTTTCTCTGCAGACTGCCTGATGTTGTTGTTGAGAATTTTGATGTATTGCTCCTTTTTCATGGTGCCGTTTACTGTGATTAGGTTCCCTGGTCCACCGGCTGAAAAACACCCCCAAAACATTAGGTTCCCACCACCATGTTTGACAGTGGGGATGGTGTTCTTAGGGTTGAAGACTTCTCCTTTTTTACACCAAATGAAGGCTACATCATTGTGGACAAACAATTAAATTTTTGTTTCATCTGACCATAAAACAGAAGACCAGAAGTCTTCTTCTTTGTCCAGATGAGCATTTGCAAAAGCCAAGCGGGCTTTTGTGTGCCTTATCTGTAGAAGTGATGTCCTCCTTGGTCTGCGTCCGTGGAACCCAGCGGTGTGCAGTGTCCGTTGGACTGTCTGCCTTGAGATGTTGCCACCAGCAGAGCCCAGATTCATCAGGATGGCCTTGGTGGTGATCCTTGAATTATTTTTTACCTCTCTCACTATCCTCCTGGCCAGTACAGGTGTCACTTTTGGCTTCCGACCATGTCCTCTGAGATTTTTCACAGTGCGGTACGTCTTGTATTTTTTAATAATACTTGGCACTGTAGCCACTGGAACTTCTAAACATTTAGATATGGTCTTATAGCCCTTTCCTGACTTGTGAGCAGCCACAATGTGCAGCCGCAGGTCCTCAGTGAGCTCCTTTGTCTTAGCCATGACTGTCCACAAACCAACATCAGAGAGCTTCTGTTTTTCACCTGTTGAGTTGATTAAAACAGCTGTTCCCAATGAATCAGGGTAATTAGGATGCTTTAGAACAGCTTGGACTATTTGGAATGGTATAGAACTTTGGATTTTCCCATAGACTGTGACAGTTTGCAAAGGTAAATAAAAGCTGAGAAATATTTTTTTACACAATGATGCCTCTTGTACATCGTCTTATTATCTTTTGGGAGACGCCTGTGTCATTTCCAGTCAAAAAAAAACTTGCTGGTTGAATAAAAGTAACTTTAAGTCAGAATTTGCCAGGGGTATGAATAATTTCGGGCTTGATTGCATATATATCGTCCAACATCAGTGCCTGACCTCACAAATGCGCTTCTAGAAGAATGGTCAAAAATTCCCATAAACACACTCCTAAACCTTGTGGAATGCCTTCCCAGAAGAGTTGAAGCTGTTATAGCTGGAAAGGACGGGCCAACTCAGATGTCCCAGTTTTGGCCTGGCTTGCAGTCTCCAATCAAATTCATCCCAAAGCTGTTCTATGGGGTTGAGGTCAGGACTCTGTGCAGGCCAGTCAAATTCCTCCACACCAAACTCACTCATCCATGTCTTTATGGACCTTGCTTTGTGCACTGGTGTGCAGTCATTTTGGAACAGGAAGGGGTCATCCCCAAACTGTTCCCACAAAGTTGGGAGCATGAAATTGTCCAAATGTCTTGGTATGCTGAAGCATTAAGAGTTCCTTTCACTGGAACTAAGGGGCCGAGTCTAACCTGAAAAACATCACTTGAGTTCAATGATTTGGAGGGGCATCCCAAAACGTTTGGCAATTTTACATTTTATTTGGGTTGTATCTTGTAACTGACTAAGCTGCTGTTTCACCAGAATTTCCCTCATAGGGTCTATCTATCTATCTATCTATCTATCTATTCATTCATTGTCTACTGCTTATCCGAACTATTCTCAGGCCACAGGGAGCCTGTGCGTATCTCAGGCGTCATTGGGCATCAAGGCAGGATACACCCTGGACAGAGTGCCAACCCATCGCAGGGCGCACACACACACACTCTCATTCACTCACGCAATCACACACTACGGACAATTTAGAGATGCCAATCAACCTACCATGCATGTCTTTGGATTGGGGGAGGAAACCGGAGTACCCAGAAAAAACCCTCGAGGCACGGGGAGAACATGCAAACTCCACACACACGGTGGAGGTGGGAATCAAACCCCCAACCCTGGAGGTGTGAGGCAAACGTGCTAACCACTAAGCCACCGTGCCCCCTCTATCTATCCATCTATCTATCCATCTATCTATCCATCTATCTAGTCTGGTATTATATTTTTAATGTTACTGTGTCAAGAGTCCATAGAATCTCTACACTTATTCCACGACATGCAACCATGGGCCTGTAAGAAGTCATATGGGTTTGAGGTCGCGTATGACATATCCGCTCGGATTATGCATGTAGGCTTCAGTCCAGCAGGCACTCGAAGGCACCAGAATGTTCCATCGTTTCTGCTCGGAATCTGATTGGCTATCGCCTGCACACGGAACTCAGAAATAAGCGGCTCCCTGCAGTGTCCACACACGGCTCTCATCTCCAACACACACGCACAGGCACGCTCCCAGAGCTGTTCAACCGACAGGAAAGGAAAAAAAAACAACAGGTAACATCACTCACATCTTATTTTTGGGGCATGCGCAGTGAGTTTGTGCTGAGGTGAAATAGAATTAGTGTGGTTGGATTTGTACATTATTCTATGATTAGACAAAATCAAACAGTGATGTTTATTATTTGTAGCAGCTGGTGCGTGATGCTTCTGAAGGCACAGGATAGGATGTAGGCAGTAATGGCGCTTGTCTCCGACACAGAAGCTTCCCGCAGTCCGGCATTATCCTTCAAATGAACGGTTCAGGGAAGAGGGACGCAATATTTTTAATCTGTCAATAAGGTTAAAGCAAGGATTGGATAATAATTAAGAATGACAAGAATCTGTCCAATCAGCGGACTGAGTTTAGCGCAGGGGGCGGGGTTTGTCGACAAATGGGTAGAGAAGGAAAAACCCCACAAGTACAGCTGATTTAAAAAATCTTAGGTTGTTCCCGTGTATTGACCTTTATCTGGATGCCTCAGAATGTTGCACTTTGCACTTATCTTAATTAAGGTTATTTTTTATGCCTGGAAGCTTCTGGAAAACCAATCCCTGATTAATATTTTACAGCCAAACCTTACCCTTCTGCTTTGTCATCTGAGAATGCTGACACACTTGAAGGATCTTCTAGTTCACAGACTGAAGCTTGCTTTTCTAAAAATAATAATAATAATAATAATAATAATAATAATAATAATAATAATAATAATATTATTATTATTAATACTTGAAGAACAAGATTATTTTATTGTCACTATACTGAGGACAGCAAAATTAGAGCAGTCCTTACAGTGCAATTCACATATACTGTGGTGCAAACTATTCATCCATTTTAACCAATGAAATAAAAACAACTGCAGTCAATAAAATAAAGCTAAATAAAACACTAATTTACAGTAAACTAAATACACCTCCATTAATAGACTTACAGTATAATAATAATGTTGGTCTAGCCTAGTCAATTTGTGACGTTTTATCATTGATACATTTCAGGTTTCAAAGTACACTGTGGCATCAGGTTTATTCCACCATTCAGACACATGACTCCTCTGGGATTTTTTTTCACAGGCGCCATGTCAAAGGGAACTGCAGTTGGCATTGATCTGGGGACCACTTACTCCTGTGTAGGAATCTTCCAGCATGGCAAAGTGGAAATCATTGCTAATGACCAAGGAAACAGGACCACACCAAGCTATGTGGCCTTCACTGATACTGAAAGGTTGATTGGTGATGCAGCCAAGAACCAAGTGGCCATGAACCCCACCAACACAATCTTTGGTTTGTTTATTCCTCCAAAATGTGTACATGCCTAAACCTGTTTTGTGGTCATTTGAAATCAAATTAATTTCGGCTTGAGTGACCATGTCGTGGCATTGTCTGATTTTAGATGCCAAGCGCCTGATAGGTAGAAGGTTTGAGGATCAGGTGGTTCAAGCTGACATGAAACACTGGCCTTTCAAGGTCATCAGCGATGGTGGACGTCCCAAAGTGGAGGTTGAATATAAAGGAGAGACTAAGAACTTCTACCCTGAGGAAATCTCCTCCATGGTGTTGGTAAAGATGAAGGAAATTGCTGAAGCCTACCTAGGAAAGGTGAGTGTCTTAAATAAACCAAAAGTCTTTGTTTATTGTTGAACATTTAGGGTCATTTAAATAGAACAATATTCTAAGTACTGGTAAAAATTTTATTGCAGTCTATCAATAACGCTGTGATCACAGTACCAGCTTACTTCAACGACTCTCAGCGTCAAGCCACGAAAGATGCTGGCACGATCTCTGGTCTAAATGTTTTACGAATAATTAATGAGCCTACTGCTGCTGCTATTGCCTATGGTCTGGACAAGAAGGTAAAAAAAAAAGTGTGGCTTCTAAATTTAGCTGTTTATTTCATTTACACTTTCATTTGCGGCTGGCTTGTAAATTCTGAAGTGTTTGTCATTTTAGGTTGGCTCTGAGAGGAATGTCCTCATCTTTGATCTTGGTGGTGGCACCTTTGATGTGTCTATCTTGACCATTGAAGATGGCATCTTTGAGGTCAAATCCACTGCTGGTGACACTCACCTGGGTGGTGAAGACTTTGACAACCGCATGGTGAACCACTTCATTGCAGAGTTCAAACGCAAGTACAAGAAGGACATCAGTGACAACAAGAGAGCTGTTCGCCGTCTACGCACTGCCTGCGAGCGGGCCAAGCGTACCCTGTCCTCTAGCACTCAGGCCAGTATTGAGATCGACTCCCTTTATGAGGGTGTTGATTTCTACACCTCCATCACCAGAGCTCGCTTTGAGGAGCTCAACGCCGACCTCTTCCGTGGAACCCTGGACCCTGTTGAAAAATCTCTCCGTGATGCCAAATTAGACAAATCTCAGATCCATGACATTGTCCTGGTTGGTGGTTCTACCCGCATCCCCAAGATCCAGAAGCTTCTCCAAGATTTCTTCAATGGCAAGGAGCTCAATAAGAACATCAACCCTGATGAGGCTGTAGCTTATGGAGCAGGTTAGTTACAATAGATTTTATTCATTCTTCAGTGATGAAGTTGATTCCTGCCATTCGTAGTTTCCACCAGAGGTTGAAAAACCAAAGATGGCCCAAGTACCTTCCTTGGATGTCTGATTGACAGCAAGGGGTTGAATTGCTTTCCAGTTATTGTTTGAAGATCTTAACTCTCTGTTACTTTTCAGCTGTCCAGGCTGCCATCCTCTCTGGAGACAAGTCTGAGAATGTTCAGGACCTGCTGCTTTTGGACGTCACCCCTCTGTCTCTTGGAATTGAGACTGCTGGTGGTGTGATGACTGCTCTGATCAAGCGTAATACCACCATTCCAACCAAGCAGACCCAGACTTTCACCACATACTCTGACAACCAGCCTGGTGTGCTGATTCAGGTTAGAACCAAATTTTAATTGTCTTTCGCTATGATGAAGTTGATTCCTGCCATTCGTAGTTTCCACCAGAGGTTGTAAAAGACCAAAGATGGCCCAAGTACCTTCCTTGGATGTCTGAGCGATTTAAATCTGCTAAGCATGGTTTAAGGCCTTGCACATACAGATAAAAAATAATACCCTCTCCTCCCTCCTCACAGGTTTATGAAGGTGAGCGTGCCATGACCAAGGACAACAACCTGCTGGGCAAGTTTGAGCTCACTGGAATCCCACCTGCTCCTCGTGGTGTTCCCCAGATTGAGGTCACATTTGACATTGATGCCAATGGCATCCTTAATGTCTCTGCTGTTGACAAGAGCACTGGTAAAGAGAACAAGATCACCATCACCAATGACAAGGGTAGGCTGATTTCCAGAATTATTCTGCAGATTTGGTGCCTGTTTAGTTTTATTCTGGTTTCCTGAAGTTGTTTTTTTTCCTTATTATTAGGTCGTCTCAGCAAGGAGGACATTGAGCGCATGGTGCAGGAGGCTGAGAAATACAAGGCTGAGGATGATGTTCAGCGTGACAAGGTTTCTGCCAAGAATGGTCTGGAGTCCTATGCTTTCAACATGAAGTCCACTGTAGAGGATGAGAAGCTGCAGGGCAAGATCAGTGACGAGGACAAGCAGAAGATTCTTGACAAATGCAACGAGATAATTAGCTGGCTTGATAAGAATCAGGTAATTTTAGCTGTTTCTCCTGTCATAATGGCTTAACCTTAATATCTTTGCTATTAGACTTTTTTTTTTACTATAACATTTCCTTGTTTTACAGACTGCAGAAAAAGAAGAATATGAGCATCAGCAGCAAGAACTGGAGAAAGTCTGCAACCCTATCATTACCAAACTGTACCAGAGTGCTGGAGGCATGCCAGGTGGAATGCCAGGTGGATTTCCCGGAGCAGGTGGAGCTCCCTCTGGTGGTGGTTCTTCTGGACCAACCATCGAAGAAGTTGATTAAAGATAAAATAGCAATGACATAGACTAACTATATTCTGTTGATCCCAGTAGGCCTGATCTGTATGCAGTGAACTATGACTACTTAATAGCTATTTTGTGAGTTGAAAAAAATGCACTTTAAAACAACAAGAATGAAGACCCTACACTGAGTGAACAAATAGATCCCTGTCACATGGTCCTTTTGTCTTTCCTGCATTGTAAACAAATATTTATCATAATGAATATTGCTAGTGAGTTGGGTATTGTCTAATTGTGCTATCAGAAATACAGCTGTTTAAGGCAGTGTTTGTATTATGTGTGAGCGGGGAAGCCATTAGTTATATGTATTTAGGGGTAGCAGAGTCTTACATATTTAATGTGCATCAACAATGTGGGAAAGTTCCACTTTTGTTTTGGTTGCAAGGGGCACAATGTGTACACATGTACACATTCATTGCAAGGTAAAAATGTTATTTTAAATATTAGAATTTGTTATTAATCATGTGAACCAAAGGCAAGGGCTCTGCTTCCCTGAGTAACTCATTTGGTAAGGTCATGTATGTTTCCAGTGAGGACATAAAACTACACTGCAAGAAGAGATCCGAAGAAAAACAAACTGAATGAGAAGCTGTTTTTAACATGATAAATAAATTATTCTGTCTCTTACTGTCCAATAAAGTGAGATATGACTCAAAAGCATGTTATCTTTTGACTGGAATGACCTACATTGGTGTGGTTTGGCTTACTTTTCTTTAAAAAGAAATTAATATAAATATGATAAACCTATTATATACCACTTTCTAAGTTAAATATGATTTTGCATAGAACAGTTAAATAAGAAGCAATATTATTACCATGTGTTACCACAAACTGTAACTGGAATGTTGGAATTCTTATTAAAAGTAGCAGCACCCTTTAAAACCTATTAGCAAAAGTTTTGGGACACCCCTCTAAATTAATTCAGATGTTGTTTTTCAGGGGTTGGGCTTGGCCCCTTAGTTCCAGTGAAAGGAATTCTTAATGCTTCAGCATACCAAGACATTTTGGACAATGTCATGCTCCCAACTTTGTGTGAACAGTTTGGGGATGACCCCTTCCTGTTCCAACATGACTGCACACCAGTGCACAAAGCAAGCTCCATAAAGACATGGATGAGTGAGTTTAGTGTGGAGGAACTTGACTGAGTCCTGACCTCAACCCCATAGAACACCTTTGGGATTAATTAGAGCGGAGACTGCGAGCCAGACCTTCTCGTCCAACATCAGTGCCTGACCTCACAAATGTCTTTGTCTCCATGCCTTTATGGACCTTGCTTTGTGCACTGGTGTGTAGTCATGTTGGAACAGGAAGGGGTCAGGCAGAGGTTGAGGTCAGGACTCTGTGCAGGCCAGTCAAGTTCCTCCACACTAAACTCACTCATCCATGTCTTTATGGAGCTTGCTTTGTGCACTGGTGTGCAGTCATGTTGGAACAGGAAGGGGTCATCCCCAAACTGTTCCCACAAAGTTGGGAGCATGAAATTGTTCAAAATGTCTTGGTATGCTAAAGCGTTAAGAGTTCCTTTCACTTGAACCTAGGGGCCGAGCCCAACCCCTGAAAAACAACACCTGAATTATTCAATGATTTGGAGGGGTGTCCCAAAACTTTTGGCAATATAGTGTACCTGTCTTCGTTTACAGCCAAACTGGCACAAATGAGAAAAATAAAGAGAGATTTCAGACGTTTATGTCCGTGGACTCAATAGCGAAAGTTGCCCCTTCCAAGATGGCGGTGCTGTTAACGTGTCTTCGCTTAATACAGCGTCAACAACTTAATAATGATCAATTTCGATCCAAGAGTGGGTAACTGTCTTTGATTCTTAATTCAAACTGGTCTGGAAAAGGTTAACCGTGAAAAATATGTTATAATTGCCATGTATAGTGGTAGAGTGGTAGAAACTGCTCCACCGTCAGGTAAGTAACCTAGCAATAAGTAAAACAGGAGATCTGACGTCAGAAGTGAGGCTGGCTCATACGCATCTTTCATTCCAGCACAATTAAATTACGTAAATGTCCTTAGTTATATATAAATATTACCAAAACAGCAAAATACGGTATATTAACAGCTTCTGGGTTTTTTTTTACAGGCTACTGTTTCATTTAAAAAAAAAAAACCTCAGGCGACCTATTCGGCAACACGCCATACGTCATCAAATCGCGCTAGGTTATTACAGGACCCCGATAAGCCTCGTGTTTCCCCAGGCAGTAGTGTCAACATTTGGAGGCTCTTGGTACTTCCGACACCAAAGAACAATTTAAATAACAATTATTTAATAGTTGGCGTGATCATGAGTTCTCAAATAACTTGTGTTGGATGGGTGAGGAGAGGGGTTTCTAAGGAAACACCAGATAAAGTTGAATTGAGCAAAGAGGAACTGCAGCGCATCATATCTGAGGCAAAGAATGAATTAAGGCAAGATGATGATGAGGAGGAAGAGGAAGAATGCCCGGTGAGTGATCAAGAGAGGACAGAAACTCAGTCAGCCTCAGAAATGCGTGACGCTGGTGATAAAAAGCCAGCAGAAGATGATCTTGCTGAGTACGAACTGGACAAATACGATGAGGAAGATCTTGAGACGTCTAATGTCGGGGACAGTCTGGCAGGTTTGACGGTGTTTGGCAGTAACGACGAAGATCCTTATGTCACCATTAAAGACACAGACCAGTATGAACGAGAGGACTTCCAGATCAAACCTACTGATAATCTCATTCTTGCTGGTAGGGCTGAAAAGGATTGTTGCAACCTTGAAGTTTATGTGTATAACTCTGCAGAGAACTCTCTTTATGTCCACCATGACATCCTCCTTCCTGCTTATCCACTGAGTGTTGAGTGGCTGAACTTTGACCCCAGCCCTGATGCGAGCACGGGTAATTTTGCCGCCATAGGAAACATGACTCCGATTATTGACGTGTGGGATTTGGATGTGGTGGATAGCTTAGAGCCTGTGTTTTCTTTGGGCAGTAAGAAGACCAAGAAAAAGAAGAAGAAGAATGCCGCAGAGCCTATAGAGGGCCACACTGATGCTGTATTGGATTTGTCATGGAACACGGTGGTTAGGAATGTTTTGGCAAGTGCTTCTGCTGATGAGACTGTGGTTCTTTGGGACCTTGTGCAAGGCAAACCAGCGACAACACTAAGACATCACACAGATAAGGTGCAGACTCTGAAGTTCCACCCATTTGAGGCACAGACTCTAATCACTGGGTCTTATGATAAGTCGGCTATCCTGTACGACTGTCGCAATCCAGAATCCAGCAATCGTATCTGGCGCTTCAGCGGTCAGGTGGAGCGACTGGTGTGGAATCAGTTCTCCCCCTGCAACTTCCTTGCAAGTACAGAGGATGGCTTCGTCTACTGTTTAGATGCCAGATCAGACAAGCTGGTCTTCACCCTGAGGGCACATGATGGAGAGGTGTCAGGTATGAACCTGAGCAGTCAAGTAAGCGGCTGTCTGGTTACCAGTTCTGCTGACAAACACGTGAAGATCTGGGATATTCTTGGAAACAAACCCAAGCTCATCCACTCCAGAGATATGAAAATGGGTGTTCTGTTTTGTGCGGCTTGCTGTCCTGACTTGCCATTCGTTTATGCATTTGGAGGACAAAAGGATGGGCTGCGAGTTTGGGACATTAGCGATGTAGCTGCAGTGGCGGAGGCTTTCGGAAGTCGGGAGCGTTTGGTTGCCAACATGGCGTCCGCGGGCTCCAGCAGCAGCATGGTTGACATGGAGGTCTCTTAGTGGTACAGCTAGAGACTTTATGTGACCAAAGACCTTATTTTGCAAATACAAAATAAGCAAATTCTGCTTAGAGAAAAACAAATTTGCATACATAATATTTGGTATACAAACTTAAAATACAATTATTATTATTAAAATATCTGTATGTTTTTGTGAAGAAATCATTAAACTCATGTTTAATGCTGAAGCCTTCTGTAGTTATGCATTCTTCTTTAGTATTTGCTGTCCTGAGAACACTGGGCATGAGGTGGGAATACACCCTGGATAGAATGAGACATGACAAACACACACACTGACACACCAGTTCATATTCAGGGGCAGTTTAGACTAATGAATCAACCTACTGTCATGTTTATAAGACATTGATTATTCACCTATTACAGTTTTACATAAACATTTTACTCAGTGCTCAGATTGATCAGCATTTAAAACTCTTGGTTCCTGGTATTTGATGTACGAGTCCAAGTATATATTATATATAAGTATGTGACCACAGTGTGTTGGTGAGGGAAAATGTTAGTCCATGAGCAGATTTGACAGACACTGACTTAGGCCAAAGTAATGGCCTCTAACGCATTCCAAGAAAGTACAAAAAGGCTCTACGAAGAATTGAGAGACGTTAACGCCCTGTTATTAAGGAAGGAATTTGTGCAATACTGAAATTTCAGAAGGTCTTAACTGTGTTTTGCTTGGCCATTATTATCCTATATCGTGTAAGTTTATTCACGTTCAAGCATAGAGGGAAAAATCCCTAATAATACAGTACCGAAATATACCAGTTGTAATTATAAAATGATATTAATGCTGTAGAATGTGAATGAAAAATTAACAAATATTTATTGTACATAAAAGAACATTTAATATTTGACAATGTTTTTGTTAGGAACATTTGTCACTTCATTTATGGAATTTTTCTTGCATGTTCTAATTGCCTCTAAGGATATAAATAAAATGCATTTTTTAAAGTATTGCAACATTAAATGAATGCACAGTTATACAAACTAAGCATCACTTTTTTTTTTCCTCAGAAGTGTAAACGCTAAATAAATTTTCTGCCACTTGTTGCTATATTTACTTTTGTTGATGTATAGTTTAGCTAAAACTGTACAAGAAAACCATAATAGCAAAATAATACAGGTACAGTATTTTTAGTGCTTAAAATTGTAGTAGAGCCGATGTTTTGTTTTCTTAAGTATACAGCTGGATATAAACAGTGAATAACGTGTACAAGTCTTTACTCTGTAGCCATGTTTATTAACGGAAAACAGACTTGCCTAAAGCATGTGATGTCGTAAAACAAATGTCGTTAAGCATTCTGGTACGTCGTGAAGTACACTTTTTTGTTTTCTGTTTTAATTATTTATTGAACTAAGAACAAATACAAACACAGAACAACAGGGGGCTTAACAACAGTAACTTCTAAGGGTACAGACAGGCAACAACAGCAGTGGGGCACAAATAAATAAATATAAATAAATAAAATAGATAAAGAGTCTATTGTCATTGTAGTGATACAACGAAATTTGTTTGGTAGCTCTCAGCAGCAAAAGGAAGTATAAAATCTACAATATAAAAAACATACAATAAAAAATACAACAAAATATACAGAGAAAAATAAAGAAGATAAATAAAATAAATAAATAAATAAAAATAGAAAAATAAAAAAAGACCTATGTCATAACACTCACGGAGCCGTAGTATTTCTAAAGCCTTGTATTATTTGAAAATTGTATGCTTTCAAAATATCTTATAATGCCATTTTTGAACACCACAAAGAGTGATTTATTATTAGTAAAGTTACATTCATGAATATAGAATTTAGCAGACATAAAGATAAAATTTATTAGAAAATATTTGTCGCTCTCCTCTTCCTTGTAGTTAAAGATTCCAAGAAATGTCTTTAAAAGAAAAGCAAAATCATTGCCTAATAATGTTGTGTTGCCAGCTGCAATGCGCATGCGCAAATAACATTTTTTTTGTTATTGAGTTGTTAGTATCCTTTTTGACTGGTCAGGTGTAAATAACATCCCGAACCAGTTCCTTCACATAAATCCATATAGCTCACTCCTACTATTGCACACAATGTTCACGAAACTAAAAAGTAAACCAGATTGTTTTCCACACGGATTTTCTTAGCGACATTTTCCTAAGGCCGTGGATTAATCCATTTTTTCTACATATCTTTCCGGTTATTTGTACCAGTAAGGAATAACAAAAACAAATTAATCGATTAAATCGATCACTAACTGAAAATGTGTCAATGTGAAAGTTAAGGAGCTTGGAGCCTTTTACATTAATGGCGTTCACGGACTTTTACTTTGCCACGCTTTAACTTTTAAACCGGAAGCAGATAGCGCGTATCCATGTGCGTCTGACTGGCACGAATTTTCTAGACAGTTCTTCGTCCCATATCTACGTTTCAAACTTAACTCCGATTTAATTAGAAGAGCTAAGTAGGGCTTCACAAACAATGTCGGTGATAGGTGAGGATCACTTGCGCGGCGTTATGTTTAAAGATATCAACGCAGACGAGGACGACGCTCAGCCCACTGAAATCGAGAGCTTGTGTATGAACTGTTACGAGAATGTGAGTGATCAGAATACAGCATCAATAACATTATTAATAACGATAACAGTGTTAAGATATTTAAATGTTTGTGGTAAGACAGCGAGGTGTCTAGATGATATGTCTTTGTCTCTTTTTCAGGGAAAGACACGTCTTCTTCTAACCAAAATCCCTTTCTTTAGGGAAATCATCATCAGTTCCTTCACATGTCCTCACTGTCACTGGACCAATACAGAAATACAGTCTGCAGGTCGAATCCAGGAGCAGGGAGTCTGCTACACACTCCATATAAAGTCTAAAGAGGTGACCATGTGATTAGAGTGCTGATTTCCTCCGTATGTTATTGTACTGTAACTGTGTAATAACATACTGCGTCATACACTATATTGTTGAGTAGTGGTGAGACCGGCCATGCTGTATGGTTTAGAGACAGTGTCACTGAGGAAGAGACAGGAGGCAGAGCTAGAGGTAGCAGAGCTGAAGATGTTGAGGTTCTCTTTGGGAGTGACAAGATTGGACAGGATTAGGAACGAGTACATCAGAGGGACAGCTTATGTTGGATGTTTTGGGGACAAAGTTAGGGAGGCCAGATTAAGATGGTTTGGACATGTTCAGAGGAGGGAGAGTGAGTATATTGGTAGGATTATTATGGTAGGAATGTTGGACATGGAGCTGCCAGGTATGAGGCAAAGAGGAAGGCCAAAGAGGAGGTATATGGATGGAATTAATGAGGATATGAAGCTAGTGGGTGCAAGTGTTGAGGATGTAGAAGATAGGGATAGGTGGAGAGAGATGATTCGCTGTGGCGACCCCTGAAGGGAAAAGCCGAAAGAAGAAGAGTCTACACTATATTGCTAAAAGATTTGGGACACCCCTCCAAATCATTGAATTCAGGTGTTGTTTTTCAGGGGTTGGGTTGTGCATGTAAAGGCGGACATCCCAGTTTTGGAATGGCTCGCAGTCTCCGCTCTAATTCATCTCAAAGGTGTCCTATGGGGTTGAGGTGCAGGACAGTCAAACTCGCTCAGCCATGTCTTTCTGGACCTTGCTTTGTGCACTGGTGTGCAGTCATGTTGGAACAGGAAGGGGCCATCCCTTAACTGTTCCCACAAAGTTGGGAGCATGAAATTGTCCAAAATGTCTTGGTATGATGAAGCATTAAGAGTTCCTTTCACTGGAACTAAGGGGCCGAGCCCAACACCTGAACTCAATGATTTGGAGGGGTGTCCCAAAACTTTTGGCAAAATAGTCCATCATATCCATGCCCGATCTTACCACAGTACCACATTCATACATGTGAAAGCAATTAGCTGTAATGGTTCTGTGTAGTTCAAGTAATGCGTAGAAGTTTTTTAGTATGACAACAATGCATATGTTGAGTTATACAGAGATCTCTAATTCCGTAATGATCTTTCTGTTTTGTTAGTACAACTGCAGTGTATTTCTGGGCTCTAAAGCATTTCTACGTTGTATGTTTCTGTTGTGTAGGACATGAACCGTGAGGTCGTGAAGACGGACAGTGCCACTACTAGAATTCCTGAGCTGGACTTTGAAATCCCTGCATTCACACAAAAGGGCTGTGAGTATTACTGCATTCATGAGGATCCCATATAAAGTCAAATGGATTTGCTATTCTGTTAGAGGAGGTTGTGTGACGTGAATTTTATCCTACAATGGTTCATATGTATTTCTCTTTTTCAGCACTCTCTACCATTGAGGGACTCCTCGACAGAGCAGTAGCAGGATTAGAACAAGATCAACCAACACGACGGGTGTGTGCCACCAGATTAACAAAGAATCAGTTACATTTTCATTTGCTCAAGGGCAGATATGAAAAACAGCTAATTCCTGAATGGTATAATGTAATATTTGTGCATTTTAATCCTCATAGGTAGCTAGGTTGTCTAAATTTGTCCTGCCTCACAGTTACCACCACATTTGAACCGGGTATTAACTGTCTTTGGTCACTGATACACGTCCAATACAAGCTGATGTGGGTTATAAAGAGGGTCTAAGGACTGGCTTACATTTATAGTTTAGCCATAGAATTGATCGTTTCTGACCCCCTGCCACAGTCATGTAAAAACAAACAAACAAAAAAGTTTTTCTGCATTTTTTTTGATAAAACGGTGAAGATAATTCCCTAAAGAGGAGGGATGAGGGATGTGAAAGGCACACCATTTGTTTTTTTTTACTTTTTTTGTTTTTTTGAAAACAAGAAGACAGAAAATTAGTTCCTTTTGTTAAGTAAAATTGCTGTTTTCTTGCCACACACCTGGTAAAAACAGCATTCTGTGTACCAACACATGCTAAGGATTTAGTTGTAAAATTCTATATTTTCTCACTGTCTGCTTGGATTTTCTTGTTAACAGTGTGGCTCTGAAGTGAAGATATTATTATGAGAGGATATAAGTTTCTATTGAGTGTAGGTTCTGTTCATTTTCAAATCATATGTCACACATTAGTGCCTCCTGGTGGTCCAGCGGCAGGATCCTGAGCTCTCATTGCCGTGACCCGGGTTCGGTTCCCGGGCAGGGAGCTAATCCAGCCTCTGAAGAGTTAACTCTCAGTGCTGGTCCCAAGCCCAGATTAAATAGGAGGGTTGTGTCAGGAAGGGCATCCGGTGTAAAAACCTGTGCCAAATGAAAACATGAGGACCAAGTGATCCACTGTGGCGACCCCGAACAGGGAGCAGCCGAAAGAACAACAACAACATGTCACATATGACAAATATTTCAATTGATACGTAAATTATAATTTTCTTGCATGTCATGCTCAATCTCTGTTTCTTTTCAGGCCACTGATCCAGAAGTAGCAGACAAAATAGACCAGTTTATTCAGAGACTCCAAAAACTGAAAGATGTTGCAGAAGAATTCACACTGGTGACTCATTATTACCCCAATACAACACGATAACCTATTACTTATTAACGTTAATAGAAAAGAGCTTGTTTTGGGGGATTTGTTTGTGTCTCTGTGTGTAAACACTTCTCTGTTTTACGCGTCAGATCATTAATGATCCTTCAGGGAACAGTTTCATCGAGAATCCATTTGCACCACAGAAAGACCAAGCTCTCACTGTATCTTATTACAAAAGGACACCTGAACAAAACATAGGGCCCCTTTGGGGTACAGGTGAGAGGATGGCTTGATAGCAGTCCCAGTCTTTTCTTATCATGCTTTTATTTTGTAGTAGCATTTGGAGATCAAGTTTAGTTCATTACTCGCCTTGAGTAACATTCTCCATTTTTCTTTTCAGGAAAGTGAACCAGTGGAAGAGGAGAAAGCTGGCAACGATGTGGACACAATGAGGAACGAAGTCCTGGTGTTCAGCACCAACTGTCCAGAGTGCAACGTTCCTGCCTCAACAAACATGAAACTTGTCCGTATCCTTTGAAGGCTGGTAGCACAGTGAGGTTTTCTTCCTGTTTAATGTGAACATGTCTGACTTTACACCGAACTGGCGTAGCATTCTGAGCAGTGCCAGGTGAAGTGAATAAGACTGATGATCTCCTCATCATGGCACCTGTTAGTGGGTGGGATATATTAGGCAGCAAGTGAACGTTTTGCCCTCAAAGCTGATGTTAGAAGCAGGAAAAATGGACAAGCGTAAGGATTTGAGCGAGTTTGACAAGGGCCAAATTGTGATGGATAGACCACTGGATCAGAGCATCTCCAAAACTGCAGCTCTAGTGGTCCGTTCCCGGGCTGCAGTGGTCAGTATCTATCAAAAGTGGTCCAAGGACGGAAGTGGGGAACCGGCAACAGGGTCATGGGCGGCCAAGGCTCATTGATGCGTGTGGGTAGTGAAGGCTGGCCCGTGTGATCCGATCCAACAGACGAGCTACTGTTGCTCAAATTGCTGAAGAGGTTAATGCTGGTTCTGATAGAAAGGTGTCAGAATACACAGTGCATGACGGGTCAGGACAACACAATATTAGGTCATAATGTTTTGCTTGATCAGTGTATGTCAGCTGTGGAACTATGTTCAATAATAGAGAAAGGTTCTCTCTGCTCACATTGACTATAAAGGAATAAGTGATATCTAAATAGATTTTTAAATATCCAATAGCGTGTGTAAAAACACATCAGTCCGCTGTATGTGTGGGCATAACTGTTTTGGGATAGAGCTAGAGACAGGAATGATAAGCAGGCAAAAAAAAAGAATTCACACTGAAAACCTCTCTGAAGGATTTTTGCTGGATTATATGCTGCCATTTTAACCATGGTGGTTAAAATCCCTAGATCGATATCGATGTTGTTTTGAGTGTGAGAGCAGGAGGGATTGATCAGAGGTTTTGTTGCAGCAGACAGGATTGGTCAGCAGTGTCCGTGGAAGTCAGCAGTATTGAAGAATTAATCTGAAAAAATGCAAACCACTAGCTGGATGCTGCTGAGGTTTTTATGGTTTAAACTTTGTGTCTTTACTGCGAGGCTGTTAGAAGAGAGAATAAATTATTCTTATAATCCATGCAGGCTGCTGTAAACCATCCATTTATATACATACAGCTATATAAATCATACATATGGCACAAAGTTATTTAATATAAGTACCTTTATAACCTTTTAGCCAGTGACACAAATGTAATACGCAGCATGCATACTTACTGATGGCAAGGTCAGAGATTCAACCCCCAACCTAAGCTGGTATATGTGAATAAAAGGATTTGTGCTGTATAAATAACAAATAAAGGCTTCTTCTCTTCCTCTGATTTTTTTTTTGTTGCCATTTTATGTTAAAATTTGTTCCTTTACTGCTAATCAGAAATTCCACATTTCAAAGAAGTGATCATAATGGCCACCAACTGTGACAGCTGTGGACATCGAACTAATGAGGTCAGAAAAGTCCAGCAATGTTACTATATAGATCTTAATGCATTGCTACATAGTCATGTGTCTTAATACGTGTAACATCAGTGACATTAAAAGATAATGAGAGGCATTAGTGATATTTAGTGTGGACTTTCCCATGATAAAACTTGAAATATTTCAGAGCCCTGATTACTGTCACTGCCAGACAGTACAAACAATTTGGACATCTCTAGTATTGTGTGTTTTTTCTCAGTACATTTCTCTGCATCTCAGTGTGCGAGTACTGTAGAAATCTTAGAGACAAGAAATTCCATAAATAATATTTATCGTATTATTGTATTGTTTGCACAGGTGAAATCAGGTGGTGCTACAGAGGAGCTGGGAACCAGAATCACACTCCACATTACTGACCCGTCGGATATGTCACGAGACCTGCTAAAGGTATCCTCAGGCCACATACATCCTCTGTATTCAAAAATAAAACTGTTAGCAGTCACCAGAAAAGCCGAAAGCCTTTTCCCCGTCTAATAATTTAATACAGATTGGGATTGTTTTCTCTACGCCAGCGCTAAATCCAATGTTTGAAGCTCATGCTTTGAAATGTAAAATCTTTGGTTTATTTACTGATACGGTGTGTGGTTTGTGTGTGTGCGACAGTCAGAGACTTGCAGCGTGCTGATCCCGGAGCTGGAGTTTGAACTAGGCATGGCGGCGTTAGGAGGAAAATTCACCACTCTGGAAGGGCTCCTTAAGGACATCAAGGAACTAGTGAGCATCAGCAATCGTATTTTATTTTAGGATGTTTTGATTTACAGGAAGCCCTCTCATTCTTAATTTTGCTGGTTTAGATCGTCATGAAAAACCCCTTCGTTTGTGGCGACAGTGCCGTCTCTGACACATCTGAGAAACTGGAGCTGTTTGGGAAAAAGATCGACAAGGTTTGAACTTTTACTTGTTACACACACTTGCTTTAACCCTAACTCTGCTGTCTTATTCAAAGGTGTCAATTGCTTTGTATGTTCTAGCAGTACAGTTTAACTTCAGTGAAACTAATGCCGAGTTCACGCCGCACGTTTTCAGCCCTGATTTCACTCGACCCGAGAGGTTTTGCGAAATCACAGACAAATGCCCGAAATCAGAGGCAAATCGGTGCTCGTTCACGTGAGTGACAATCACACAGTGTGAATTATCAAAGACGCGATCTGAGAGAATCCCAGATGCGTCGCTGATGCCCGTGAAATCTATGGCATGCGAAATATCTGGACTGGTTGGTGATTCAAAATCCTGCAGTGTGAAATGAGTTCTTACTGAAAAATACATCGGCGATGACCTACAGCCAATGAGAGAGCAAGCTACAGGGCAGCGGGAAGTTTGGGAAGGAGTTATAGACCACAATATCAGCAAGCATGGCTTCGGTTCTGAGAGAGACTCCTTCTTGGTCTATCTGCATCAGCAGCAGCACATTGCAAAATTATTCCTCCAACTCTCTTTGCAGAACGCACAATCCTTGTTCCGTGTCTCCCCAACCATTTCCTCCTCCATAATCTTTTTTTTCTTTTGTGCCCTTTCACTTCAAAACTCTGATCTCACGTGTGATCTTGTGTTATTCATCACTTCTCGTATGCCTATGGTTGTGAAATGTAGTTAGACCTCACTCATTACGGCAGTACAGAGACACCTGAAAAAAAGATTTTTCAGCTTTTTTTCAACTATTAAAGCAGTGTTCAAAACAAGAATATTTGAATAGGTTCACTGAGGCATAAAAGACGTGAAAGACATTTGGTTTTCTTTCGCATTGTATTGACGACTTTTTCTAGGTAACCGGTTAATTTGCAAATCTTAGTCTTGGGATACGAAAAATAAGAGTCAGGATTATCATTTCTGTTTCAATGAACAGGTGACTTAAGTAATAAAAGTAGAGAGTAGGGATGATGTGCTGTGCGTTGCTATTTTTGTGTAACATGGTATTTGAATAGAAGATGCACTATATTGCCAAAAGTTTTGGGACACCCCTCCAACTCATTGAATTCAGGGGTTGGGCTCGGCCCCTTAGTTCCAGTGAAAGGAACTTTTTAACGCTTCAGCATACCAAGACATTTTTTGGACAATTTCATGCTCCCAACTTTGTGGGAACAGTTTTGGGGCATCACCCCTTCCTGTTCCAACATGACTGCACACCAGTGCACAAAGCAAGCTCCATAAAGACATGGATGAGCGAGTTTGGTGTGGAGGAACTGGACTGGCCTGCACAGAGTCCTGACCTCAACCCCATAGGGCACCTTTGGGATGAATTAGAGCGGAGACTGCGAGCCAGGCCTTCTCGTCCAACATCAGTGCCTGACCTCACAAATGCGCTTCTAGAGGAATGGTCAAAAATTCCTATAAACACACTCTTAAACCTTGTGGAAAGCCTTCCCAGAAGAGCTGAAGCTGTTCTAGCTGCAAAGAGTGTGCGAACTCCATATTACATTCATGTGCATGTAAAGGCAGACGTCGGCAATATAGTGCAAGTTGGATTTGTTTCATGTTTTTCTTTCAAGTCAGTAAAGGCACTTTTATATACTTTATGTGAAACATTTGACATCCAGCCTGTAGACTGGATATAGGCTTATCCTCATTTTATAACAATTGTATAAAATACAGGTGACATTGTGGCACAGTGAGTAGTTACCATTTCACAATTCCAGTTCACTCCTGAACTCATCTGTGCCATATTTTACGTATTCTCTGGGTAGTGTGTTCTCTAGTTTTCCTCCCACCCCCTCAAAAACATCCCAGTATGTGGATTGATAACTCTGAGTTGCCTATAGGTGTGTGTTAACTGTTTGTAAATGGACTGGCAATACTTGCATTATGCTTAGTGTTACTGGGACAGGCATTAGATCCAATCCAGCTCTGACCAGGCTGAAGTACTTATTGAATGTAGTTGATTAAAAGAATGCTTAGAAGTGTGTGTGTGTGTATATGTGTGTATGTGTATATATATGTATATGTGTATGTATATGTGTGTGTGTGTATATGATTATCTTTGGATTAGGCTGGAACTTTGAGTGTGAGATTTATAGAACCTGTGCTGACATTTTGAACACATTAACATGATTGTTGGTGCAAAGTCCAATTTTCTCCTTTATTTGCCATGTGTTATCAAGATTATGTCCGGAGAAATGGATGCCCACATCGTCCTCGATGATCTGGCAGGGAACAGTTACCTGCAGGTAAACGTCTTTCTTTCCATTAGCGTTACCACAATGGTTAAGCCCGATTAAGATTAAACGTGAAATTTCTCTCTGTAGAACGTTTACGCTCCAGACCCCGATCCTGAGATGAAGATTGAAAAGTATACGCGAACGTTCGAACAGAACGAAGACCTGGGACTGAACGACATGAAAACGGAGGGTTACGGCGAGGCTGAGACTTGAGGCTGATTATAAACCTCGAGTCAAGATTTGTTAGAGCTATGGGCTTTTTCTTTTATTGTTTTTATTCAATAAGACCTAAATGAGTAATGATGTCAGGTGTACAAAAAAAAAAAGGAGGTAACGTTTGAGTTGATGTAAAATGCCCTAGCTGCATGCCTTGCTGCTATACTTGAAGACTTTTGTTTTGGTATTTTTGCTAAACTGCCCCCTGGTGGCCATTTATATATAACCACCACGCTGTAATGAAGTTCAGTGGTTATATTAAGAAAAGTTTATTATTTAAATAGCACTTAATTTGTTATTATTAGCGCTACATGCAGTGATTTTCTTTAAATCAGGTAAATATATATACACACACACACACACACACATATATAAAACCACCTGTACATAATGTATGCATTGTGTTTTGTACAATAAAATGATATGGCCTGTGACGGTTGTGTGATGTTTGTGCTGTTAATGTGTTGGAAATAATGTCTGACTGGGTGTAAGAGCAGGGCTAATACTAAGCATGTGGAATTAGACAAGAGTCATAAACATTAATAACAGTTTAATTCATGCAGCTTTCTGCGGTTTGGAAAAATTACACGGATACACTGCGCGTCTTTGTGCCCTTCTCAGGCGCTTAACATTTACTCAATTAACAGAAGGGAGAAAAAAAAAAATAACAAGGTCATTTAAAAGCAGTGGGAACGATAACAAGCACTGGTCTAAAAACTACTAAGTGTGTATACTAACGTTCAGCCCATGTATATCCCCCCTATCCCCATTTTAATCCGCTCACAGTCCACCTTTGTTCATGGCCAGGTTGAACATGTCCGCCGCTCGTCTGGAGCCAGTAGTGGTTAGTGTTCGTTTCGATGTGGACGCACATAAGCAATTTCTCCAAGAAACATCAAACAGCATAACTCAGTTTCATAACACCTTTAAGACAATGCAGAATCAAGCGAGAACAAGAAAAATGTTACTTTAGAGACTCAAAATGGTGGCATCGCTGTGTGGAGCCGTGATGTCAGTGTCCTCGGTCACGAAGCACATCACTTGCTCTTGGCTGGTTTCTCGGTTTTCTTGGGCAGCAAAACAGCTTGGATGTTTGGCAACACGCCGCCCTGGGCGATGGTAACGCCACCTAAAAGTTTATTGAGCTCCTCGTCGTTACGAACTGCGAGCTGCAGATGGCGGGGGATGATCCTCGTCTTTTTGTTGTCTCTCGCCGCGTTTCCGGCCAGCTCAAGGATTTCAGCCGTCAGATACTCCAGCACAGCGGCCAGATACACTGGCGCTCCCGCACCTACTCGCTCAGCATAGTTCCCTTTGCGTAACAGTCTGTGGACACGACCCACTGGAAACTGAAGTCCAGCTCTGGACGAACGAGATTTGGCCTTAGCTCGGGCCTTTCCTCCGGTTTTCCCCCTGCCGGACATATTAAAACCACAACAAAGCGAATGACAGTACCGTAGTTTATAACTCGCTCTGTGTTTCAATTGCAGTCACCGCGCTGTATTGTGATGTAAGCAGGGTTTGATATTTATACCCCGATCCTGAACCGGATTGGACACACTGAAGCTCTACAGCGCGACCAATCACAAAGCGCTATGTGGAGCGCGACGTCCTGCGTACGTCCAATCAAAGTGAAGTCTGCTTAGTCTGTGATTTACAAGCGAATTCTATAAATATAGGCGAGACGACAGCGCTTAAAGTATACAGAGGCGAACCAAGGAGCTTTGACGTTACATTGACGAACTGAAAACATGCCTGACCCTGCGAAATCCGCCCCAGCACCTAAGAAGGGCTCGAAAAAGGCTGTGACCAAAACACAGAAGAAGGGGGACAAGAAAAGGCGCAAGACCAGGAAAGAAAGCTATGCCATTTACGTGTACAAAGTGTTAAAACAAGTCCACCCGGACACTGGTATTTCATCCAAAGCAATGGGCATCATGAATTCATTCGTGAATGACATCTTCGAGCGTATTGCCGGCGAAGCTTCTCGCCTGGCTCATTACAACAAGCGCTCCACCATCACATCCCGAGAGATTCAGACCGCCGTGCGCCTGCTTTTGCCAGGAGAACTGGCCAAACACGCCGTGTCCGAGGGCACCAAGGCTGTGACCAAGTACACCAGCTCCAAGTGAAGGTAGGAGCACAAGATGGACTGAACGGAAGAGGCGCCTACGGAAGACGGAAGTGATCTCTGCTCTTTGATATGATATCGCATGTTTATTCCGGGGTTTGTGTTTGTCCTGCGCAAAATTACTGCCTGAAAATGAAGGACGTTTAAAAAAAAATACTGTAATTGCAGCCAATGGTCTTTTTCTTTACTGCTTTTATTGAATGTTCCTCCTAAAATGTACTTGTTTGCATGTGTGAATGAAAGCACAGGTTTCCTTACATGTAACACTATGGGTGCTGTTGAGCTCCAGAGTGCACTTTATAAGATCTGTGGTTCCAGCCAGAAGACCTGAGGACAGCTCGGGGGGGAAGGAGAAAACAATTTTATGTACTGTATGAATTTAAACAGTGTCTTAATAATGGACATTAGTTCACAATGATTTATTTTTTTGTCAACTCACAGAATAAACATGTTGATTGGTGTTGACACCAGTGCATTCCTGAAGTTTATTGATTGGTTAATCATAATGGTGTGTGACACATCACCAATGACGTCACTGTAATCAGGAAGTTGTAATGTTTTAAACAGTATCAGTGTGGATTACATCAGAAACACATTCTAAGGTGTGGCACATAAAATATCAGACACCCAGACAAATCGTAGCACTGTGAATTTTCTCGTACCTTTATTCGGTTTTAAGTGTAACGTCAGTTTGCGTTATTATCATGTCATAATGCTTTCATAACATTAAAGCACCGGGTGCTTGTGTGTTTTGAAGTTTCGGAGATCGGTGATACACAACCTCAAAAACACTGACCAATTAAAAAAAAAAAGAAAAAGAGAAGACAAATAAACGGCACCTTTCTTTATATGTGGTATCGTTTGTACCTTTCATATGTATTGTTCACTTGGAAACTAGGGTATAGTGTGCAAATTATGTAGGTATAAATGCACAGTTTGTTTTTAGAGTAAATGGACACTACAGGCACTTTTCTATTTTATATGCAAGAGGTGTACACTTGAGGATACTGCCCCAGTGACAAGGAAAGGAAAAGTACAATGTAGTAGCCTTTTTTCTTATACACCGATCAGGCATAACGTTATGAGCACCTGCCTAATATTGTGTTGGTCCTCCTTTTCCTGCCAAAACAGCCCTGACCCGTCATGCACTGTGTATTCTGACACCTTTCTATCAGAACCACCAACTTCTTCAGCAATTTGAGTAACAGTAGCTCGTCTGTTGGATCGGATCACACGGGCCAGCCTTCGCTCCCCACGTGCATCAGTGAGCCTTGGCCGCCCATGACCCTGTCGTCGGTTCACCACTGTTCCTTCCTTGGACCACTTTTGATAGATACTGACCACTGCAGACCAGGAACACCCCACAAGAGCTGCAGTTTTGGAGATGCTCTGATCCAGTGGTCTAGCCACCACAATTTGGCCCTTCGTCAAACTCGCTCAAATCCTTACACTTGCCCATTTTTCCTGCTTCTAACACATCAACTTTGAGGACAAAATGTCCACTTGCTGCCTAATATATCCCACCCACTAACAGGTGCCATGATGAGGAGATCATCAGTCTTATTCACTTCACCTCTCACTGCTCACACCTGACCGGTGTATTCAACAGTGTAATTTTGCACAAATACTTGGTAGACTTGGATTCAAGTTAATGTTAGGCTTATATCACAACCATGCTATTATACTACTTTCAGAGATGGATTTTTTAAGTATTTTTACTTGCGTTTTTATTTCACATTTTCTAAGAGCATTTTTTTTACCTCAGTAATATCAACTTTCTACTCGCTTATGTTGTCTTCAACAACAATAACAACAAGCAAACAAAAAGACTGAGGTAAGTTTCTTACAAATGAGTACACCATTAGCTACATGTTATTTTTATCTAAGCAAAAAGTATTATGACGGATTATTTAGCCTTAATAGTGTATTAATATAGGTAATGTATTACAAGAGTTATGATAGCTAACATTTAATGTATTAGCGACTTACTAGCTGCTGTTAGCTAGTTTTTAGTGATGTTTGGCAAAGCTACTTGATGAAAAGATACTAATTTAGTAACTGGTGTGTGATTTAAAGCGGAGTCTTTCTCTTTTGTAACTCTTCTTTGCACTTTTACTTGGAGTCTTTTTATTCTTTCAGAATATTTGAAGACAGGAATTGATGTACTTCTATCACATCTCTGTATGAAAATCGTTTTAACAAGATGTTTATACGCGGTTCTAGTTATTTTTAATAGTGGACGAACATACAGATTCAGGCAAAAAGATATCACATGCCTGTGTATAGAGAAAACAGAGGTAGGTTCAACAGCGCTATCGTGTTTTACGTATAGAAATACAGTGTTTAAGACAACTACAAGTTGTCTTAGATTCTACAAATGATCTCATACAACTCCCAGTATATGGGACAGTAAGTCCCATTATAATGATAATTATTGGAGCACTTCCTGATTTACCTGATGAGTTTGATGGTAAGAACTGTCATTGGTAAAGAAGAAGAATACAGACTGATACGTCTTACAGTTTTTTAATTATCCTAAACGTACAAAATGGTACGTCTTTGTACGTTTTTATTGTGTGCTTTTTCTCTGTTGTGTCCTTATCCTCCAAGAGAATCACAGCAAAACCTTTTTCAGCATAGTTTTTGTTCCCTTGTTCTTTATCTTTATGCCGTTTATATTAGTTTTAATTTTGAAGCATTTTTCTTTCATCGATCATTCGATTTGTTCCCTTTTTACTTTTCCCATACTCTCTACTTTTCCTAATTCTAACATCTAAAATTGTAAAGATAGCTGTCACAGGTAAAATTCTCTCATCATAGATCCTGGTCCTGTGCCTTGTGTACTGTGCTTTATGGAAACTATTGGTATTGTACTTTTATCCCCTTTCATGCGTACATAATGTGTTCCAGAAAAATGAGGGTGTGTTTGGTGTTAGCTGCTAGTATTCTTGGCATGTTCAGCATCTAACTCCCAGCTTTCATTATCATTCTGAGCTACACGTTTGCTACGAAGAAGAAGAAAAAAAAGACAAACACCCTTATCCAGAGCACCTTCATGTTCTGTAGTCCCATTCAAAAACATTTCCTTATGCTAGCACAAATAAAGGTCTAATGGTACTGTCAAGTTGAAATCCTATTAGGAGAAATGCTTTAAATCTCATGCAGGCAGCTACAGCAAGCCAGGAGAAAGAGGCACAGGAGTGGGGTGATGTGGAGGAACTTGAGGGACTTTCCTAGGTTCAGTTGTTTAGAAATGAAGGAAACTTTAATTCATTTTAATTCAGTTTGGAATTAGATTACATTTTTTGACTGTGTATGCAAAACCAAAAGCTTTACAAAAGATATACAAAAGCGTTTGCTGCATTCAGTCTGGATTTGAGGTATGAATAAACACCGAAAAAGAAGCAGACGAGGCAAACATGAGAATGTTAAAAAAAAAAGAAGAGAGGCTTTTCCACCCTCAGGCCTTTATATTGTGTCACAATTACTGTTTACATACATCAAGTTATCTTATTTTTCATATCTAATTATATATTGTATTCACTCACAAAGCATGTTATTAGAAACATCTGTTCATCTATTCATTTATGCAGTGCAATGCATTAAATCATGCAAATGTGGTGCAGCAGCTTCAGGTAATGTTCACGTCAACCACCAGAATGGGGAAGGAATGTGATTTTTATCGTAGCATGATTGTTTGTGCCAGATTGGCTTGAGTTTTCCTATAACTGCTGATCTCCTGGGATTTTCACACACAACAGTCTCTTAAGTTTACTCAGAACATTCAGGGAATGAATCCATGGACCTGATCTGCCTTGTATCAACAGTCCAGGCTGGTGAAGGTGGTATAAACATGTGGGGAGTGGTCCCTTGGAACTCTTTGGGTGTGTTAATACCAACAAATCATCACTTGAATGCTAGTCTATTTGAGTATTGTTGCTGACCATGTGCATCCCTTCATGACCACAACTTACCCATCTTCTAATGGCTACTTCCAGCATGACACTGTACCCTGCCATACAAAACAAACATCTCAAATGTTCTCGAGAATGAGTTCACTGTTCTAAAGTGGTCTTCCCAGTCACCAGATACACTATTTTGCCAAAAGTTTTGGGACACCCCTCCAAATAATTGAATTCAGATGTTTTTCAGGGGTTGGGCTCAGCCACTTAGTTCCAGGGAAAGGAACTCTTAATGCTTCAGCATACCAAGACATTTTGGACAATTTCATGCTCCCAACTTTGTCTCTGTGGAGACTGCACAGGACTCTGTGCAGGCCAGTCGAGTTCCGCCACACCAAACTCACTCATCCATGTCTTTATGGAGCTTGCTTTGTGCACTGGTGTGCAGTCATGTTGGAACAGGAAGGGGTCATCCCCAAACTGTTCCCACAAAGTTGGGAGCATGAAATTGTCCAAAATGTCTTGGCATGCTGAAGCATTAAGAGTTCCTTTCACTGGAACTAAGGGGCCGAGCCCAACCCCTGAATTCAATGATTTTGGGTCCCAAAACTTTTTGCAATAATGTATAAATCTAATAGAACTGATTTAGGATATAGTACAAGAAGCCACAGCATGAAAGTACATCAGAAAAATTAGCAGGAAATGTGTCAACATGGAAAAGTCTCAAAGGCATGTTTCCAACATCTGGTGGAATCTATGAAGCTGTTTTTGAGAACAAAAGGAAGGTCCTACCTAGTATTAGAGTAGTGTTCCTAATTAAGTGATCAGTGAGAATTTACTGCACATCTTTTACACAGATGATCCTGTTACAGACCATGCTGCTTTATGTTTGGCCTACACATCTTTTTCTGTCCTGATTGATACTGAACCTCTTATATGTGTGTACATTCCTCTGTATATTATATTCCAGTTAACAGTTATTGAAATGCATGACATGACATGAAAAGAGATTTAAAAAAGATTTTATTAACAGCTTAGAAACAAAATATCCCTTTCCCAGACATTATATTCTCTTTCCTCAGCAGACCAGCAATATAAAGACAATGGAATGGTGAAAAGAACGGATGAAAAGGCGGAATTTGCACTTTTACTTTCTTGGAACAGCAAAGGCTCTCACAGGAAGAAGAAGAAGAAGAAGGGAAAAAAACAAGTTCCTTTAATGTCAGTGCAGTCAAATGAGTCCCGAGAGTTTCACTGGTTTTATAGGTAAGTGGGTGTAGTCATAACAAAATAAAAAAAACAAACTAAAGTTGGCGTGTTCATCAGTGGTTTTAACTTAAACTGACTGTCCACTATATTAGCTCATTCATGCAATTATTAAATCAGCCAATCAAGTGACAACGGCACAATGCATAAAACCAAGAAGGTACAGTTCAAGAGCTTCATTAATGATTATGTTCATATCAAACAAAGGTGCGGGGAGGGCGGAATTCAAGTTCGCTCACTTAGTTAGTTTAATCATGGCATTGTTGCTTTCAGGGACTAGGGGGAATACTTCATCTGGGCCCTTCACAAATAATCTCTCTGCAGAACTTTACAACCAACCGTTCATTCAGTGAGAGGCAGAAATTTGAAGCAGGAAAATAGCTGGAGTTATCCAAGTTGACAAGAAGCATATGATATCTCAAATAACTCTTTACAACCACTGTTAGCAGAGAAGCATCTAGAACAACTGAACAGACAATTTGAGTTCCATTACGATCAGCCAAGAACAGTAATCTGAGGCTACGATAAGTATAGGCTCACTGAAACTGAACCTAAATGAACATTATCTGAAATTTTTTGGCCTATATCTACAAGATTTTGCACTGCAGCCACACGATCGGCTGGTTGGATAATTACATGCAGGAGCTGATGTATGGGCGTTCCTAATGAAGTGATTAGTCAGTGTATAATGCAAGACTGAATACTGAAGTGACATGATCCACGCACAGAAATTTAATTTAAACAAAGGCAAAGTTCACATTTTTTGGTTATTGTATTCTACCGATACAGAATTCTGCATTACTTTACATATACACCGAAGCATAAGAAAAGCCCAGGAAAGGAGTAGGCTTAAAAGACTTCTATTTTACATGTCCGCCATCTTGTTTGGTTATGCAAATTATCTGAGATGTTCTTGTAGATGAGACACTGGTGTTGAAAAAATTTCTTAAATCAGATCTAAATTCATCTTGCATCTTTTCTCAAACGAATTTACGTTGTGCTCAATCCAGGACAAGCATGTTAAAGTATTTGAGGACACAGTGAACATGGAGTGAGCTCATTTTGTGCATGTATAATCCCAGTTGAAGTGCACACACACTGAGGAAAATGCTTGTAGAAATTTCAAATTTCTTGTAGACTTTCAAGTTGAATGTATTCAGTGTCAGTAGAGCACAGTGAACAAACGAAGAACTACTGAAGGAAAAATGCTGACCTTACCTAAAATTCTCTGACATGTTCAGTTATGACGTGAGAAGAACCGATGGTATAAAAAAACGAAACAAAACAAAAAAGAACCTTTATCACAGTCAATAAATACGACAACAACAAAAATGAGATGTTCCAGTTGTTATAATTCATCTCCTATATGGTTTTGTGAATCATCGTTCCCTGTCGTTTCTGTAAAAAAAAAAAGGAACAAGTATTTACACAGGTATAATTTAAAACACACACTGATGAAATAGCTTGTTTTATCTGAAATTTCTTTCTATGTTAGATGTCTGAGAATGAATGTAGTCACACTTAGATTGGGAAATAAAAGGTCAAAGGAGCCTGGTTTCACTTTTATATGTACAGCACTTAGGATACAGAGGGCATTAGACAAACTAGCAGCCAGGAGACCAATAGTAATTCTCAACATGATGCTGCTCTCAGTGCTGCGTTTTGCCAAATGGAGCACTTCTCATGATACCAGATGACCTTTTCCAACATAACTACTGAAATGTTCATCATGTCTTCTGGCAAATTTCAAACATGATTTGATCCGGCTCATCAGATATCCATAAGGCTCAGCTGTGTGGTGTGACCATGCTATGATAGCAGACTAAACATCTCCGATCTGAGGTATGGAGTTACCATTAGCCTCTAGAAACGAAAGCCAAATTTTGCAAGCATTCCCCTACCCAGGACTCAATCACTGCTCTAGTTCGTAACACTACGAATACTTATTCAACACCTTAAAGGTTTGCATAATAAGAAAATTACCTTTTTCTTCGGTTTCTAGTGCTAGCGTTTGCTCCGTCTCAGCTTCTTCTTTTTTATTCTCCTCAGTAGGAGGTTCCTCTGCTGGTTTCACCTCCTCAGCTCCATCTGGAACATTACACAGATTTTTCAGGATGCACCAAATTTTAAGTAGGTGGAAACAGCAACAGAAAAAGCAAGAGTTAACAATACAGATGCAAGGCCTTACAAACAACCGGTATTTTTCTCTTACTGGACACACCTTTGGGAGTGATTACTTTCTCAGAGTCTGTGCCGTTAGTTTTACCATCAGAGCTGGTGGAGTTCTTGTCTTTAGGTTTCGGTTTGGGCTTGGCAAACTTGGCTTTGTTGAGCAGGTAGGTGACCTCTCGATCCAAGAGGGAGATTTTGGCCTCAATATCTTTAGATAGCAGCACAGGCTTCTCTGTAGGAGAGCGCTTCTCCTGCTCAGCCACAGTCTCATTTTTCCAGGTCTACCAATAATAAAATAAACATGGACAAAGAAGAGTACAAATAAGCTTAATATAACAGTATTTAAAAGCTAATATTTCAACAAGGAATAAGTAATATTGCTTATTGCATACCATGGTCTCATTTAAGACTCTCTCCAAGGTTTTCAGCTCAACGTCAGTAAAAATCTGGTCATCTTGTGAAATCATTTTAGCACCCCTATACAGAAAGTCAATGCAATTGATTACATAAAAGCCAAACGTTTTAGCGCCATGTCAGATCAAACCCAGCAATTCCATAACGTACTGAAATCTGAAAACTGTTAAAGCAAGTTTAAAAATCTGAGCCTGTAAATCCTCCTTATCCTCATCTGGAGTAATTCAGGTGCAGCTACCACCTATTGTTTTAAGCAGTGTACTAGCAAAAGATAATATTGTGGATTTGCTCTGTTTAAATCGTCCCAAGACTCACTTCAGGAATCTGGTAGAGTGGTTGAGCATGTTTTCAAGTGCTGCTAGTCTGTCTGGCCATTTTTTCCTCTCATCCACTCGAAAGAACATGGCTTTGCACAGCTTTTTCAGCTCAGTCAGCTTCTCCTTCAGCTCTTTGGTTCCTGCTGAATAGCCCTCATCATCCAACCATGCTGAAGCCTCACTAAGCTTGCTGGAGATTGCCTCCTTCTCCTCTTCAGTGACCACAGCCTGGTACTCATCCTGGTACAGCTTATCCTGTAGAAGTAGGAGAGAAGGGTCATTTATACAATATTAAGCCCAGTTCTAAACTAAGGGCACTTTCATATCTACTAGTCATTGTACAAAGTCAATGGGCTTTGGTTTGGTTTTATACCACATAGTTAAGGGGCATGATTACTTTCATTCCTTTGCCACAAATACGAAAAGGGTAAAAAAAAAAAAAAAGCCTATGCCTAGTGTATTTAGAAATGCAAAAAAAAAACAAAAAAACCCCACAAACAACTGGACATGGACCAAGACCATCTCAAGACATTCTCAGCAATTTTGGTCCACACCAAAGCATGATTGCTGTTTTCTCACCTGCCTAAATGGACTGCACCAAGGAGGCAAATGCAACACAGGGTTCAAATCAGACGGCTAAGATTTCATTAGTGGAATCACTAAAATACTCAGGCCATAAAATCCTGTTTTAAGGATAAAAGACTGTTTACATCCTCGTACAAAAGTACTGGGAAACAATTTTGAAGCTCTATTATTAGATCTGATTTTAAATAGCAGCATACTCATCACCATAATCATTAGTTGAGTGCAACAAGTTATACCTGAGTCTCAAAGACAAATGCCTCCAGGCTGTTTAGGGACTTCTCCCTCTCCTGTTTTTCCAGATCTCGGTCCGTCAGATCCTGCAACCTGATATAAAAGAGCAGGAAACGGTGATTATATGAACAAGAGCATCATAAAAAAAATGATCACATACATTCTCATCCTTGGCACACAAAATTAACATCCATCTGGCTTGTACAAGACAGACACTTCAAACACATACTTCTTTTTGGAGTCTTCGATGTCTTCTAGGCTAGGATTAGGCACATCATTAACCTCCAGCTCCACTCCGATGTCTACTGAGAGTTTGCTCTTTTTCTGGGGTTTAGGTTTCTTCTCTGCCTCCTTTTCTTCCTCCTTTGCTCCGTCTGCTTTTCCATCATCGGATTTTTCTGACGCCTCAGCCTCCTTCTCTGCCTGTGTAATAAGGATTTAGTATTTTTAGAAGTCGTTTTTTTTATAAAGCAACCTGAAGTGCTTTAAAGTGAAATGTACATGACATTAGCAAAGAAATGCACTATATTTAGAGAAGAATCATTACAGATAAAATCAAGCTTGTTTACCTGAGGCTCCTCTTTTTCAGAGCCCTCATCAGATTTCTTCTCCTCAGTCTGAGGCTCTTCTTTGCTTTTCTCTCCCTGGCCTTTCTCCTCCGTCTTAGATTGCTCTTGGGCAGCCTCATCAGTCTTTTCCACTGTCTCTTCCTGGTCTTTTCCAGCTTCAAGAGGAACTTCCTCTTCATCCTGAAACACATCATGATTTTGAATTACACTGCTGAGACAAGGGTGGACCAATGACTGAGGGGACAACATGGCACCATTTATTCTCATTTTAAGTTTAAATTGAATTGAGTCGCCATGTTCTGCGAGTCTGCCCAGCAGACCAAAACTGGACCCGGAGCATGAGCTGTAATTGCGGACAGTCAGACCAGTCACCTCTCGCCAGCACATCATGGACATTCCCCTGCCTTCATGCCAGAAGCACATGTTATTACCTGAAGTGCACCTTACGCACTGAACACTGGTAAGAATGGAAATATTAAGTAAAATGCCTAATATTTAGTCAAAACTACATTATATTCAACAACCTATTTTCTAAGGAGAAGGGGGGAAAAAAAAAAGCAACTTTAAATGATGGCAGCAGAACAAGACATGGCTTAGCTTCAGGCGATTGTTGTTCACGAAGCTCAACTGTCAGTCAAAACTGTTAATTATGGCATTAACCGTGCCCTTTAAATTACCATCAAATAACTTCTTTAAAATGTGTTTATTGTATAAAACCAGTATGAACAACTATTCCCTTAAATAATTGCTGGAGATTTGCACAACTTGTAATGTGTGTTCCATCTTCGCTTGTGTTCTACTGACTTGCATGGGAAAGGGCAGGGTTAAAAATAGTACTGCAGCCTACCACTAGAGGGCCTCATTTTTAAACTGCTGCTACAAAGTCCACCATCATCTAAAGTTTTTGTTGTGTGGACAAAATAGACTGGGCTAGGTGTTTTATTGCCCAATGGGCTAGTGCAGGGGTAGGCAACGTCAGTCCTGGTGAGCCGCTGTCCTGCAGATTTTAGCTCCATCCCTGAAAAGAAAAACTCATCTGTCTGTAGCCTTAGTAATCCTGAAGACACTGATTAGATTGTTCAGGTGTGTTAGATTAGAGTTGGAGCCAAACTCTCCAGGACCGAAGTTGACCGATTTATAATTGTTTCATCCCTATTGAGGTGTAGTCATACGCATAGAGTCGTTAATGTTGAACTGTACCTGGACTGGTTCTGTCGCATTAGCAGTAGGCTCTGTGCTGCCACCTCCAAACAGGCTGGAAATAGTGTTTCCCAGTTCTTTAAGGACAAAGAAGATATTTGTATCAACATAGTAAAACATGCATATGTAACAGGGAACTTGACAGAAAAACAGGCAAGCATCAAAATAGGACAAAACCTACTAGTGAGAGTTGATTCTTCCTCTTTCTCCTCTACGGCAGTTTCGAACACTGACTCAACCTGCAATATGTTTCCTGTTGTCAGTATTTACAACTCCATAAAAATGTTATTAATGAAACAACATCAATCAGAACTGTAATAAAATGAAGTTGAACAAGAATAATTTGACTGACCCGGTCTAAAATGAGCAAACCACTCTCGTCCATGTTGAAATGGGCCTTGATGCCTTTGGACTCGGCGTCGGAGTGCTTCTTAAAGCTTTCTCCCACTCCAGACAGCTTCACCGTGGTCAGGTTCACAGAGCCGAACATCCTGATAGAAAATAACAAAGAGCATCAACTGCTAGTCTATCAGATGCCCTGTTGTGGCATATCAAAAATCACAGTATTATTATTATTATGCTAAAGTATTGGACCAGACTGGTAAAGGGAAGATTCAAAAACTTTCATAAATTTATTTTATTTACTCTCTCTGGTCTGATCAGTGAACCTACATAAGTAGTAAATATATTACGTATTAATGACAAATGGACAAAGAAATTTGTTTATTCTCATCTCCATAGCAACAGCCAAAAGTAGTAAATGTGAAACACCACTATAAACCAAAATAGATTCATTAACTCATTATTAATTGTTAAGCATTAAAATGTAACAATTGTTGGCATGTATTAAGGTTAGTTGCTTCATAAGTGAAGAATTTTACATAGACAGACCTTCGCAAAATTGGGGTTATATATCCCTGCTATACTGACTTCAGATTTTCTTCTTGAATGATCATGCACATGCAGTTTTGATTGCTTTTCTTCCTCATGCAGTAAAAACTCACTTCTTATCATCTTGGTTGAGGAAGCTGAGGTCACCATAGTTAATGCTGAAAGTGAAGTCATCAGTGTAACGGTTGAAGGTGATGACTTTACGCTGGGGATATGGCGCCATCCTCTGAAACAGAATGCGCTTGTTGTGCTTGATTCCCTTCGCGCCTTCCTCTTCATCGGTTTCACGGCTAAATTCCACCTAAACGGAGACCAGGAAAAGGTTAAGATCGTCATTATCAGAAACGTATTGAATTTTTATAAAAGTGCCATCAAGCTTGAAACATTGCTCATTTACCTGTATTGGAAAGACGGCTGCGTCTCGGATCAGGAAGGGTTTGACCTTAAATGCTTTACTCAGAGCTGCGGCCTGGTACACGGCACCCATAGCTGCGGCCTCATCGGCATTTATGTTCTTTCCCAGCTCGTCTCTGCAGGGAAAAGGACGGGTTAACGATGGTTCCAGCACAATTGTTAACACTGTTGTTTAAGTCGCCATTTTGTTTTGCATATTCATACACAAAGCAGACCTGTGCTAGCGTTAGGAGTGGCATATATATCAACAGCATTTTAAACTCTGTTCAACTCCGAATGTGGTGCATTGCAGATACTTTGACACTCAGTATCTGATTACAAACTGAATTGTTTAGACTTGTGTCCCTCATGCTATGGCAGATTCAAGAATTTGATCAGAGCCTGACATTCACATATGGCTCAGGAAATTTAAAGGTGAGATTAAAAAGTAAATAAAAACTATAACTAAAAAAGTCCATGTTGTTTTAGGGAAATATATTTATGGTGTCAAAGTATGTTGGAATATTTGACAAATCCCAATTTGTTAAAGATGTTTACTAAAATGAAGCCCCATGGATGGGTTTTTCCAGATGGACATATAATCTGCAACTAGGAATGACCAGGAAAACCTACTTTTTTGTTGCTTTAAGAAGCATTTCTTGCACTCTGGGAACTCGAGTGGCTCCTCCAACCAGGATGATTTGATCAATCTCATCCTGCAACACCAAATGAAGTGTTCACATTAAAAGCATGAGCTGTGAAATGCACACACACTGGTCCAATAAGGTAGCTGTGATTGATGAAAAATGCTATGTAGAGGTTCGTACCAAAGTCATCTCAGAAACAGCAAGTGCCTGCTGCACTGGTACTGCCACTCGGTCAAACAGATCAGAACACAGAGCCTCGAACTCGGCACGGGTCACCTTCGCCTTAAAGTCGATATCGTCCATCAGCCCCTCAATCTGGAAAAGAGAGCAGAAAAAACTTCAAAGACTACTCCTTTGATTATCAAGTACATATGTCAAGTAAAATAAATCATACTATTTTTAAATTTGAAATAACTATTTTCCCTAAATTCTAAAATTTCAGAGACGTTTCTTTATTGCATAAGCATACCAGGCATAACATTATGACCACCTGCCTAATATTGTGTTGGTCCCCATTTTGCTACCAAAACACAACAAACTGCAATGCCCTGTGTATTCTGACACCTTTCTATCAGAACCAGCATTAACTTTTTTTTTTTTTAGCAATTTGAGCAACAGTAGCTCTTCTGTTGGATCGGACCACACGGGCCAGCCTTCGCTCCCCACGTGCATCAGTGCGCCTTGACCCATGCCCCTGTCGCCGGTTCACCACTGTTCCTTCCTTGGACCACTTTTGATAGATACTGACCACTGCAGACCGGGAACACCCCACAAGAGCTGCAGTTTTGGAGATCCTCTGATCCAGTGGTCTAGCCATCACAATTTGGCCCTTCGTCAAACTCGCTCAAATCCTTACGCTTGCCCATTTTTCCTGCTTCTAACATCAACTTTGAGGACAAAATGTTCACTTGCTGCCTAATATATCCCACCCACTAACAGGTGCCATGATGAGGAGATCATCAGTCTTATTCACTTTACCTGTCGGTGCTCACGTTATGCTTGTATAATGCATAACCCCTTCATACCTGAGCTGCATGTTCAACATTTGCGCTCAGCACTGTCTTGAGTCTTTGTGCCTCCTTCAGCAGCTTGGCCATGGCACGTGCGTTCTCTGTTACATCTTTCTTCGATTTCTTTTGCGCATTGAAGATTTTGGCGAGATGGTCCCTCAGTCTCAGCTCCATTTCAAACCCCCCAAGAGTCCTATCAAATCTAAACAGAGAGGACAACAGTACTGTTCAACAGAGGCACATGTACATAAAAGCAGTTACATGATTTTTATTACCCGCCAGCCTACGTGTCTGTCAAATTGAAACCGGCTTATTAACCACCGCATGTTATCCAGTGTTTCTTTAGTCAAAAAATGTTAGCAGTTTGTATGATGACTCACTGAGTTGAAAATGAGCATTGTCTCAAATTGAATAATAAGAGTGTTAATTCAAAATGTGGGGCACATTCATTATACAGTGTTGAGCAGCAATCTCAGTTACATTTTTTCCCCTGTCCAGTAGCACTGCTAAACACTGCATAGTTTCATTTTATTAGTGAAGATAATATACACTGTAACATCATCTTGCGTCAAGTCACCATCCTTCTGTCGGTTCAAAGCGAATCAAGTCACTAAACCTAGGTCCTGAATGCCGATCCCAAAGCTTAGAGGCGATTTCACAATTTGTGTTTTCGGTAATAATCCAAAAAATATATAATTGTTAGTTACCGTCGTAAAAAAAAAACCCCCACACGTCTCAATTATTGGCACCCATTGCAAACATTAGTACTAGTGCAATAAAATGTCAGCATGGTGTGAAACACTAACCCGACTCCACGGATCTGCAGCTGAGGCTGCGTGCCTGTCTCTTTGGTCTTTACTGTCTGGTAAGTGACTATAGTTGCTGTTGTACTGCCTGATCCCATGTCATAAAACATCATGTTCTGTTTAAAGGAGAAAAAAAGAGACAACATTAAGAGACTGAACATCAAAAAAAATTTTGTTTTCCTTCCTGCTTGCTTGCTGGCTTCATTCGAGGTACCTGGGCAGTTGAGTTGATGTCTTTCCTCCTGAAGAGTCCATAGTTCAAAGCTACAGCTGTATTATCATTAATGAGCTGAAGGACCTTCAAACCTGCAATCTGAGCAGCCCGCAGGACTGCCCTACGTTCTGCCTGGTTAAAAAAAGCTGGAACGGTGATAACCGCATCTTTAATGGGTTGTTCTGGGAAGACAAATGCACAAAGTGCCATCCTTAGGTTCCTGCATCACAGCATGACGCACTAGAATTTCATAGAAAAGCAAGCACAGACAAATACAATTTGAATAGGCAAACCTGCAAAGTCCTCAGCCAGGCCACGAGAGTAGTTCAGCACCATGCCCACAAGCTCCTCTGGTGTATATTGCATCTCCCTAGCGAATAAAAAAAGAAGCAATATGGGCAAAGTGCAATAAATGACGCATTTAGACTACTCATCAATTCCTTTAATAAGTAATTCTGCTAAATTAAGGTACTCTACCAGCTTTATATAAACAATTATTACTCCATGTATAAATATTTAATTACAGAAATCAGAACTCAGAAACAACAGCACGATAATGATACTCATTAAAATAAGTCCACCAAATAATTACTGAGTGTTTAACCATCCTAAACATCACTAAGAATGCCCTTAGTTAATTTAACACCATTTTATTGTTTTATTGGTTCAAAACCCATTTTGCTCCATGTTCAAATGAGACATTTATATCTGAATCATTTAATATTCTAAAAATCACATGCATTACATTATAACAAGGCTGCAAATACTTCAACTTTATTATTTCTCATTGTTCCATTTACTGCTGATTGAAGATATGTTTGTTTAAAAGCTTAATGACAATTTTTTTTCTTTTATTTAATGCATATCCAAGGAGCAGCAGCAGTGTACTTCAGAAGTGAAAGGTAGACAAAGTTTCTAGAAAAAAAGGATGCTTCAGATTTTTTTTTAAACACCCCCATATATTATAGTGCTGTACAATATGACAAAAATATTTCAGAAAAATTTTATGTTTTATATTCATTTTAAATATATATTTTAAAAATATTTTTTAAAAAATGTTATTATATTGAGATTATCAACAGACAACACTGCTTGTATTACTACAATGCTAATTGTAAGAACCGCTTATACATAACTCCTAGTTTATTTTTGTCTCTAGCCCATGGTTAATTTAACCCTTTAAAAACACTGATTAAATATTTAAACAGGGTTTGTTTTTCATTATAAAACTAAGCTTGATGTTTTTCCCACTTTTGCACCATTTCTGTATAAACTCTAGAGACTGTTTTGTGTTAAAAACCCAATAGAGATACACTCACAACTTCCTCTCTGGCATCAACTACTATTTCAGAGATCACACCTTTCCCCCATTCTGATGTTTGATAGAAACATTAACACAAGCTCTTGATCTGAACCTGCATGATTTTATGCACCGTGCCACTACCATATGACTGAATAATTAGAAAACTGCAGGTGTTCCTAATAAAGCAGTCAGTGAGTATATATATTCAAACACTGTACAAACAATGCATATAAAAGGGAAGGACATTACTCACTCAGAGTATTTGAAGTACACGGTCCCCCTCTTTTCTTCTCGGAGTAGCTGGTGTTCAGGAAAGTGTTTCTGATACTGCTCAACCTGTAGGTTATCCGCAGTCTTTCCCAAGAGGCTCTGGAGATACCTGTACACCACTTTGGGATTCTTCACCGACTGAAATGAGTACACACTGAAATTCAGTTCGACTGGATTTAAACGTAGAAATGCTTTTCAGAAACTGTCCCAAATGGACTTACCACTCCTATAGCGCCGTCTCCAAAAAGTCGTTCATTTTCCTTTAAGCATACAGCCACTGGAGTTTTCCTTCTGGACTCCCTGAAGAAAACAAACAATACAAACATTACTGACTTTTAACGATAAAAGGAGAGCATGCTGGATGAAGGTCTTCAATACCAACAAAAACTTTAGGTTTCGTACTTGTTCAGAGCGATTTCCATCGGCACACCGGGCTTAACTATAGCTACTTTCATCCATTCACTTCCCAGGTCTACAGACATCACAGCAACTGAAGCTGATTAACAGAAAAGAGTGATGATTAGGAGACTTTTCAGTTCAGCAAGCTGCAATATCTTAGAACTTCGGTAATCCCTGTTTAATTTTATTGAGCAAGTAAGCAATAATAGCGTATGATCGCAAACATCCAAAATCTTGTAATATAGCTTGCGACCAATTGGAGTTTGTTTTCTAGTATGAGATCTTTGTTCAGGTGTACATTCACTGACAAATCTAAGCCTCAGATGGTTGTAGTTTGTGCTTCACCTGTTGGAGAAGGAAGGAGTGCTATGGCGAAGCAAAACAACGCCAATACTGGCAGCTTTTCCCTCATTGTAACCTGAAAGAAATAGGGAAAAAGAGCAGCTGTTAGTCTTCAGTACAGTTTGAGCAGTCTACATTGTTATGGTCGTTTGCTTTCGGCTGCTCCCTGTTCGGGGTCGCCACAGCGGACCAACTGGTCCGCACAACAACTTGGCAAATGTTTTACACCGGATGCCCTTCCTGACGCAACCCTCCCATTTTTCCGGGCTTGGGACCGGCACTGCATCCAGTGGCTAGGGTTTGGGAATCGAACCCCGGCCTTCCACATGATAGGCGAGAAACCCACCACTGAGCCACCAATGCCCCACATTGTTATGGTCGTTTAAGCCATGCAAATAACTCAAAATAGTGATCATTGTGAAGCAGACTGTCATGAATACCCATGGTTCTGTCAGTACATCATCCGGTCTAGGCCTTTAATGATTTCCCAACTCAAGCACACCAAGTCAACCTGATAATAAACCGATCACTTAAAGCTGTGCTGAAGACACCTGATCTAAGATGCACATGCAGAATTACTACACAGAAGCTATTCTCACATGCATATGCAGGAACTGATCTGGGGTCAGCATAAAATAACAACTTCCACTATTCTGATTTTAAACACGTGGACTTGATTACAATGTACACATTTAGCCATCTAACACGGATATGGCTCTGATGCGGGATGTATTAATGAACAGACAGACATGTGCATTTCGTCTTGCAAATGGTTGACTGTTAACTTCTAAACGCAAACGAACAGATCTAATAGCTATCCCTAGGTCAGCACTGGAGTGTGGAAACTTCTGGTCCTGTTGCCTTTGTCTAATAGTGACGCACACAAAGCTGATAGCCGGATCCTGAAGGCAGTGGCGCCACCACAGCTCCACATTAAAACCAGAGGCTTTAAGTCGATTACACAAGCCTTAATGCTTATTTATAAAGTTAGATAGAAGTCGAATGCTGGAGTGATCTAATGTAAACGTAACTGAGGAGCAGGAATATCCAGCTAGCAGGTTGCGCTTAGCTAGCTGGCGGGTTCATGGACCAAAAAAGGCACAAGCAAGCCTGGGATCGTATAACGCTGACTAGATCTGAAGATGGAAACCGGAAATATATACGTATATATTAACAGATCTATACACAAATGCTAACGCAGCCATTGTCAAGTTTATAGCGTTCAAGCTAAATATGTAATGTGGTGAAACTTACCTTGAGTGGTGGAAGTTTTTATATCGGAACTGGTGCAGGTGAAGCTTATTTGACAGCGTGGACAATAAGAAAGAGCTCTTCGTGCACTTCTCAGACTTGAATACTGCTCCCTGGTAAAATGTCAGATTAATGCCGATTTGGGGAAACCCATGCGGCGGCGGTGTTTTATAGTCACGCTGCACAGCGTTGTCTTGATATCAGTGCTACAGCAGTCACCGGCTCGTTGCAGCCACCGGGCCCTGGACGCGGCGTGATCTCATTGGATCCACACGCCTCGCTGTTCCGCGATTAAGCGCTGACCCGGTAGGCTGCTTGTCCCGCCCCTTTAGTGTCAAAACCCACTTCGCTGATTGGTCCACGTCCCTAACATATTTTGAATGGTCAGGAATTGCACACACAGTCGTATTTGATTGGTCCACGTTAAAAGAAAATGGGCGTACACATAACGTCGCAAACGTCTTACCAATTACGTATGCGACAATTTGTAGTTTACAAACGGTGCTTTGATGTAGTTCATCGTATTGTATCGTAGCTACAGTACAGAACTATATCACATAGTCATAGTAAAACCTTTATCATGTTTAAGTCTAATACGTGGTTCAACAACCAAGTGCAGTAAGAATCCAATGCCCTAAATTCAACCAATGAACCAATAACAAATTATTAGGTGTGTTTCTGAATACACAGATCAGGCATAACATTATGACCACCTGCCTAATATTGTTAGGCAGCTGCAGTTTTGGAGATGCTCTGATCCAGTTATTTAGCCATCACGATTTGGCCCTTGTCAAACTCGCTCAAATCCTTATCCTTGCCCAATTTTCGTGCTACTAAAACACCAACTTTGATGAGAAAATGTTCACTTGCTGCCTAATATATCCCACCCACTAACAGGTGCCATGATGGGGAGATAATCAGTGTTATTCATTTTACCTGTCAGTGCTCACGGAAATATATATAAACGGAAAGGCCTCCTGGAAAAACTTTCATACTTTCCCTTCTAAAGCCTTCTAAAAATGCCCCCAAGTATAGTTTAGCACTGTGATTAGACCGTGAATGCATTTCTGTCTGGTACATCTGAACCATACACTGATCCAGTGCAATGAGTTTGCAGTTTAATTCACAAAGACCATATTTAAAAAAAGAAATCCCCTGCTAACTGTTTTCACTGAAGAGACCAATTAATATAGTGCAAAGAATGTTTTGATTTGAGGAGTGGCACATTTTCCTAATTTCTCAAATTTCATCCTTTCCCCTTTGTGATTTGCTTTTATTTCCAGCCCAGAGTTTTCTCCATACACTAGGATGTGTACATTCACATTAATGTAAGTTTATAGTCACTTACAAAACTCAAAATCTAAGCCTCAGATGGTTGTAGTTTGTGCTTCTCCTGTTGGACAAAGGAAAGAGTGCTATGGCGAGACAGAACAACGCCAATGATGGCAACTTTTCCCTCATTGTAACCTGAAAGAAAAAGGAAAACACAACAGCTGGAGTAGGAGTACAGTTGGTGCAGTCTACATTGTTATGGCCGTTTAAACCATGCAAATATCTCAAAGGGTGATCAGGGTGAAGCAGGCAGTCATGAGTTGATGTTATTACATCAACTGGTTCAGGACATGTTTGGTGATTTCCCAAGTAATGATAATGATAAATAATGAAACTGAGATACAGTGATGTTTGGAAGAAGTGTCATTTTAAACTATGACATGATCAAATTTTATCATTAATGATGTTAATATTAATGAAAAGGTATGTATTGGAATGTTTTTGTTTTAAAAAATAAAAAAAAAATCATTATCCTAGCAAAATATATTTTATAAAATATCAGAACATTTAAAAAACTGCACTGTTTTCTGTTATTAAAAAGAAAATCAGGCTTTTTGTTCAATCTTTATTATTAATGAAAAGTAATAGTTGTAGTCTTATATAAGATCTATTATAAAATATTGTGAAATAGTAATTTATTCATTGTCTACCACTTATCCTATCTATTCTCGGGTCACGGGAAGCCTGGGCTTCTCTCAGGCATCATTGGGCATCAAGGCAGGATACACCCTGGATGGAGTGCCAACCCATTGCAGGGCACACACACACACTCTCACACTACGAACAATTTAGAGATGCCAATCAACCTACGATGCATGTCTTTGGACCAGGGGAGGAAACCGGAGTACCCGGAGGAAACCCCCGAGGAGAGCATGCAAACTCCACACACATGGCAGAGGCGGGAATCGAACCCCCAACCCTGGAGGTGTGAGGCAAATGTGCTAGCCACCATGCCCCCCTGAAATAGTAATTAATTAGTAAATTAAAGAGTAATTTGTTATATATTTGGGAACCATTTTACAACCATCTAACAGCGCAATATCTTTTTGTTATTATTATTATTATTATTATTATTATTATTATTATTATTATTATTATTATTATTATTATTATTTCAGTTGAATATTAGTTGAATCAAAGCAGAAAAAACGTGGATGAATTCAATTCACTGAACATGAAGCATGATCAGCTCATATGACACAAACCATGTCACATGATCTGAACTGGGGCTTGGTTACAAAATGGCTGCGTTCTTGCAGTGGAGGCGATTTGTGTTTTTTGATAAAGAAACGGTGAAAGATCCGACCGAGAATGGAAAAAACTTCGCGTTGCCGATGGGCATATCGGCTTGTGATTCAGGCCGGGGACATATTGTTCTTGGAGATATCCTTTAATACCATGTTGATGTTTGTTGTTTATTTGGATAGCTTCCTATGGCTAACTAGCGTCTTGCTGCAGGCTCATTACCTGTTACAATAAATATTCCTGATTAATCCATGACACCTACTGTTTCTAATGGATTATACTATTTCACACTCGGTTTCTATGGTTAGCAAAAAAACTCTACCTGGTATTTACCCATATAGTGATCTGCGAGCTAGAGTAGACATTGTAGCTAACAATATATATATATATATATATATATATATATTAAAAACAGTTAAATGTCCTCCATGATTTTCTTAACTCTTCTGGTGTACATATGGATGGTCAAATTTGGTTTTTATCGCGATCATTGCAGCTGACCTCCTTCCAGGCATATAAACTGCGTGTAACACATCTGTACCAACTGAAACAACACAGCATCCTGGTGTCAGTGGGTCAGGACGAACATGGCATCAATCCCCTGGTAAATCCTTTACTTATGCCATGGAAAACTGAAGATCAACAGGAATTTATGTTTAAATGTTTGTTTAAGCGATTGATGCAAATGCATGTTTTGTTTTGTTTGTTTATTTATTTAATGTACACCTGTGAATTAGGTAAAGGTGTGGAACACGGATAAGAGAGACAGCGGCAGTCCTCTGTGCACTCGTATATTTCCGGCCATTCCTGGAAACAAACCTGCAGAAGTGTCCTGTCTCAGTGTACACGAGAACCTCAATTTCATGGGCATAGGTACAGTCTTTCATGAACCTTACTGACCATGTCGGTGTCTGGGTTGCTGGTGTCAGACACTGCAGCATTATATAGCACTTTTTCCCCCTTAAACATGATGTGTATTAATTGTCCTGTAGGTCATCCATGTTAGTTTATGATAACAGAACTGCTGTTGGGTATTGGCTATAGTTAAGGGGTATGTGCTATTTACACTGATCAGGTATAACATTATGATCATCTGCCTAATATTGTGTTGGTCCCCCTTTTGCTGCCAAAACAGCCCTGACCCACCGAGGCATGGACTTTACTAGATCCCTGAAGGTGTGCTGTGGTATCTGGCACCAAGATGTTAGCGGCAGATCCTTTAAGTTCTCCAAGTTGTTATGTGGGGCGTCCATGGATCGGTCTTGTTTGTCCAGCACATCCCACAGATGCTCGATTGGATTGATATCTGGGGAATTTGGAGGCGAAGTCAACACCTCAAACTTGCTGTTGTGCTCATTAAACCATTCCTGAACCATTTTTGGTTTGTGGCACGGCGCATTATCCTGCTGAAAGAGGCCACAGCCATCAGGGAATACTGTTTCCATGGAAGGGTGTACATGGTCTGCAACAATGCTTAGGTAGGTGGTACGTGTCAAAGTTACATGGCAGGACCCACGGTTTCCTAGCAGAACATTGCCTTCACTCCCCACATGCATCAATGAGCCTTGGCCGCCCATGGCACTGTCCAGGTTCACCACTGTTTCTTCCTTCGACCATAGATACTGACCACCGCAGACCGGGAACACCCCACAAGAGCTGCAGTTTTGGACATGCTCTGATCCAGTGGTCTAGCCATCACAATTTGGCCCTTTGTCAAACTCGCTCAAATCCTTACGCTTGCCCATTTTTCCTGCTTCTAACACATCAACTATGAGGACAAAATGTTCACTTGCTGCTTAATGTATCCCACCCACTAACAGGTGCCATGATGGGAAGATAATCAGTGTTATTCACTTCACCTGGCACTGCTCAGAATGTTATGCCTGATCGGTGTGTATATTTGATGTGATGTATAGTAAATGTTTATCTACAAAATTAATCTAAATAAAAGGTTTATCTGATATTTAACTACAAGATAAGGTAATAGTAAGTGGCCATTAATTGTATATCTTACATTACATAGCAAATAATGAAGCTAAATGTAAAGACAGAATATGAAAATATTGATGGTTTAAATGTTGTGTTTTTCAGGCTTTACAGACGGCAGCGTAGTTTTGACCAAAGGTGACATCACCAGAGACAGGCACAGTAAAACACTCACCCTGCATGAAGGAAGCTGTCCTGTCACAGGTCTGGCTTTCCGCCAGGCAGGAAAAGTCACCCACTTGTTTGTGGCTACTCTTGAGAAAGTACAGGTATGCCATAGTTGTTTAATTGAGTGAAAGTTCTTCCCTTCATTTATCTGAGCTTGTTCTGTGCAATGTGTAATTGAAATGAGGAGAAAAAATGTTATTTTACTCTAAATTAACCGTTTGCCTTGCTTTGTTGTTTTGTCAGTGTTACACCTTGTCTGTGAAGGAGTATCCTCGTGTGGAGCTGGACACCCACGGCTGCGCTTTGCGTTGCTCCGCCCTCACGGATCCTTCTCAGGATTCGCAGTTCATCGTAGCAGGAGATGATTGTGTGTATTTATACCAGCCTGATGAGAGAGGACCCTGCTTTGCCTTTGATGGACATAAAATCCTGGCACACTGGCACCGGGGATACTTGCTGCTGATTTCTCGAGACATCAAATCACCTAACAAGTACGGCTTTATATATAATATATAAATATATATATATATATATAATATAAATATATATATATATAAAAATATAAATATATATATATACACATATACACATATATATATATATATATATATATATACATATATATATATATATATATATATATACATACATATATATACATATACATACATACATATATATACATATATATACACAAAAACAAAAACATACAAAAATATATACACATATATATACAAAAATACATATATATACATATATAAAACACATACATATAACATATATATATATATATAATATATACATATATACATAAAATATACAAAATATACATATACATATACATATATACATATATACATATATACATATACATATACATATACATATATATATACATATACATATATATACATATATATACATATATATATATATATACATATACATATATATACATATATATACATATATATACATATATATACATATACATATACATACATACATACATACATACATAACACACACACACACACACACACACACAGTGGTGTGAAAGAGTGTTGGCCCCCTTCTTGATTTCTTATTTTTTTGCATGTTTGTCACACTTTAATGTTTCAGATAATCAAACAGATTTAAATATTAGTCAAAGATAACACAAGTAAACACATCATGCAGTTTTTAAATGAAGATTTTTATTATTAAGGGAAAACAAAATCCAAAACTACATGGCCCTGTGTGAAAAAGTGTTTGCCCCCTAAGCCTAATAACTGGTTGGTCCACCCTTAGCAGCAACAACTGCAATCAGGCGTTTTCCATAACTTGCAATGAGTCTGTTACAGCGCTGTGGAGGAATTTTGGCCCACTCATCTTTGCGGAATTGTTGTAATTCAGCCACATTGGAGGGTTTTCGAGGATGAACCACCTTTTTAAGGTCATGCCACAGCATCTCAATGGGATTGAGGTCAGGACTTTGACTAGGCCACTCCAAAGTCTTCATTTTGTTTTCTTCAGCCATTCAGAGGTGGACTTGCTGGTGTGTTTTGGATCATTGTCCTGCTGCAGAACCCAAGTTCGCTTCAGCTCGAGGTCACAAACAGATGGCCGGACATTCTCCTTCAGGATTTTTTGGTAGACAGCAGAATTCATGGTTCCGTTTATCACAGCAAGTCTTCCAGGTCCTGAAGCAGCAAAACAGCCCCAGACCATCACACTACCACCACCATATTTTACTGTTGGTATGATGTTCTTTTTCTGAAATGTGGTGTTACTTTTACACCAGACGTAATGGGACACAGACCTTCCAAAAAGTTCAATTTTTGTCTCGTCAGTCCACAGAGTATTTTCCCAAAAGTCTTGGGGATCATCAAGATGTTTTCTGGCAAAACTGAGACGAGCCTTTATGTTCTTTTTGCTCAGCAGCGGTTTTCATCTTGGAACTCTGCCATGCAAACCATTTTTGCCCAGTCTCTTTCTTATGGTGGAGTCATGAACACTCACCTTAACTGAGGCAAGTGAGGCCTGTAGTTCTTTGGATGTTGTTGTGGGGTCTTTTGTGACCTCCTGGATGAGTTGTCGCTGCGCTCTTGGGGTAATTTCGGTCGGCCGGCCGCTCCTGGAAAGGTTCTCCACTGTTCCATGTTTTCACCATTTGTAGATAATGGCTCTCACTGTGCTTTAGAAATCTTTAGAAATCGCTTTATAACCTTTTCCAGACTGATGGATCTCAATTACTTTCTTTCTCTCATTTGTTTTTGAATTTCTTTGGACCTCGGCATGATGTCTATCTTTTGGTCTACTTCACTTTGTCAGGCAGGTCCTATTTAAGTGAGTTCTTGATTGTGAACAGGTGTGACAGTAATCAGGCCTGGGTGTGGCTAAAGAAATTGAACTCAGGTGTGATAAACCACAGTTAAATTATGTTTTAACAGGGGGGGCAAACACTTTTTCACACAGGGCCATGTAGTTTTGGATTTTGTTTTCCCTTAATAATAAAAACCTTCATTTAAAAACTGCATGATGTGTTTACTTGTGTTATCTTTGACTAATATTTAAATGTTTGATTATCTGAAACATTAAAGTGTGACAAACATGCAAAAAAATAAGAAATCAGGAAGGGGGCCAACACTTTTTCACACCACTGTATACATATATACACATACACACAGCAACGTCGACTTTTCCCACATTACCATCCATTTCAGGTTTTGAAACATTTATAGTAATACCACATATGTACACATGCAGACTGAAGAGCACTTAAAATGTTCCTTTCTCTAGTTGAAACATAGGAATTACATAATACTAAAATGTTATATCTTAATATTTTTTTTACTCTCTGCTGCAGACCTGACTTTGGGCCTAGACAGTTATCTCCAACAGAAAAGCAGGTCTTGACCATTTATGACCTGGACAATAAGTTTATCGCCTACAGTGCAGCATTTGATGACATTATTGATGTCCTGGCAGAGTGGGGCTCATTTTATGTCCTGACAAGAGATGGAAAGATGTTTATGCTGCAAGAGAAGGACACCCAGACTAAACTAGAGGTGTGTTCATTGTTAAATTGCACAGCTTGATCTCGTTGCTCATTGCGTCTTGTTACAAATCCTACACATCGAGAATAACAGTGAATAGCAGTTACTTTAATAAATCCGAATCACATTATGATCAGTAACATTTGTTGTTGCAAGTTCATGAAGATGTGTTAATTCAATATCGCATCCTCTTCTGTGTAGATGCTGTTCAAGAAGAACCTGTTTGTGATGGCAATTAACCTTGCAAAGAGCCAGCATCTGGATAATGATGGTCTTTCTGAGATATTTAGACAGTATGGAGACCACCTGTATATCAAAGGGGACCATGACGGAGCTATTCAACAGTATATTCGGTAAGAGCACTGAGAACTGTCATAATTCCTAAATGCACTGTGGTCACTTGTAGTTAGTGATACTCCAAGCATGATTAACCATGATTTCTTTTTGTAGAACAATTGGGAAACTGGAGCCCTCCTATGTCATCCGTAAGTTTCTGGATGCTCAGAGAATACACAACCTTACTGCATACCTGCAGGCCCTCCACAGGCAGTCCCTGGCCAATGCAGATCACACCACGCTGCTCCTCAACTGCTACACCAAACTGAAGGACAGCTCCAAGCTGGAGGAGTTCATTAAGGTTTGTGAAAACATAGAGTTCACATTGGTGTGGGTGAAACGGTTGCATGGAAAGCCAAAAATGAATGTTTGATGCCTAAAATCTTTGGGATTTCAAGGATTTTGAACCTCATAATGTTAATAATGCTTACTATGTTCGACATTTTTCTGTGCCCTCTAGAGCCGTGAGAGTGAGGTGCATTTTGATGTGGAGATAGCTATAAAGGTGCTGCGTCAGGCTGGGTACCATAGCCACGCTGTGTTCCTGGCAGAGAAACACTCCCACCATGAGTGGTACCTGAAGATTCAGCTGGAGGATTTAAAGGTAAACGAGTTTCTCCCAGAAATCTAACAATATTCAACACTGTGGAGGTGAACTCCAAAAGCCTTCCTAGAAGATTGTAACAGAAAAAAGGGGACTAACTCTGTTTTAGGATGTTTAAAAAGTACATACGAGTATGATAGTCAGGTGTCCATAAATAATTGGCAATAGTCTATTAATTAGGAAGAAATCATAAAGTGAGATACAGCATAAATTTAATATATAGTATATGATGAAATCTTTAAATATAAGACAATATGTAGCCTTTTAAAATGCTATCTATATCTGACATTTATTAAAAGCTAGTTTCATAAGGTTTTTTTTTATGGTATTGTTATGCACAGAACTACCAGGAGGCTCTGCGCTATATCGGCCGACTGCCGTTCGAGCAGGCCGAGACTAATATGAAGCACTATGGGAAAACTCTCATGCACCATGTTCCAGAAAGCACCACTGTGCTCCTCAAGAGGCTTTGTACCAATTACCAACCCATCCAGGACTCCACTGACCGGGAGAGTGTGGACAAATTAGCAGTGAACAAGGTGATCTTGTTGATCTTGTGATCTAGTTGCTCAGTGGGTCAGTGTTCTGTCCTGAGAATTACTGGTTTATATTCAAGTTAAGACAGTATAAGACGTTGATCTGGTACTTCCAGGTATCACGTTAAGAAACAAGACTCCAATTAACATTATGAGTATAATCCAACAACTCATATTAAGAACATTGGGCAAATTATTTATTGTTATTTTCAGGTCATCTACATCATATGTGCATTACAATATCAATCATGTTAACCAGATTTTTTTTCATCAGAAATATCAGTTTGAATGGATGAAGAATGCAGAATAGGAACTTCCTTTAAAAACACAATAGTGTGATGGACATTTTTAAACTTTATTAAAATTAAAGTGAGCAGTCAATATGTCAAGAAATTAAAGTAACTATATAATACATATAACAATTCTGGTTAATGGAGATCCCCATAATCGTGGGGGGAAAAACAGAATAAAATTTTACATCATGTCAAAGAACCCACTTTGAACAATGTCCAACTTAAGCAATATTTGGTTATTGCATGACTATTATAAAGAAAGTAGTTAAAGAAAGAAATTGTCCTCCCTCATACTTCTTACTCCTGTCTCAGGCCAGTTCGGAAGAATTTATCCCTATCTTTGCTAATAATCCTCGAGAGCTACGAGCATTCCTTGAACACATGATTGAGGTGGAACCATTGTCACCTCAAGGAGTGTATGATACGCTGCTTGAGCTTCGACTGCAGGACTGGGCGCATGAAAAGGATCCGGAGGTAAACAAAATACATTACTGATATTCAGTCTATCATATTTGCTAAACCACCTTTTGCTGCTGTGTAAGGAGATACATATTTTTAAATGATACAGGATTGATGATATATTAGAAAATTAGTCATGTAAAAAGCATGGATTTTAAGAAAGGTCTCAAACGCTTCTTTATTCTCATCCAGAAAAAGAAAGACCTGCAGGGGGCAGCATTGTCACTGCTGACGAGTGAAAACACAGTGTTTGATAAAGCGCTGGTGCTCTGCCAAATGCACAACTTTAAAGAGGGAGTGCTCTACCTGTATGAGAAGGGCAAACTGTAAGTAATACCATCACACCTATGTAGTGCTTACTCTTCTGTTAGGAGCAAACATATGGCAACAAAGTCTTATCAGTCAGTTATCAGTCAAAAACAGTTATCAGTTTTTGTTATTTCGTGATTGTGCTGCACTAGAGAACTTGTATAACCTGGTCGCCTTTCACACAGGCAATCTGTACCCACAGACTGTTGTACCGGTGTGTGTGTGTGTGTGTGTGTGTGTGTGTGTGTGTATAATTCAAATGTCTTTCTGTAGGTACCAGCAGATCATGCACTACCATATGCAGAATGAGGAGTACTCTAAAGTGGTTGATGCATGTAAGCGATATGGTGATAAGGAAGTTTGTTTGTGGGAACAGGCCTTGGGCTACTTTGCACGCAAAGAAGAAGACTGCAAGGCTTACATTAGTGAGGTTCTACAACACATCGATCAGAATAACCTCATGCCACCACTTCTGGGTAAGTTTCTGCTAAGCACATGCATTGTAGTTTTAGTAATTTGGTTTTCACACCTCTAGGTGCTGCAACGTAAATTTGCACCTTTACTGTCAGGTGCTTTACCAACTTGTACGGTAACCTATGTCACATTAAAACATCCTGTAAGGGTTTCAGCTCGTTGTGAAATTTTACACACGTGGACAGAATTGTAGGTACTCTTCCATTAAAGAAAGAAAAACAAAATGGTCACTGAAATAACTTTAAACTGACAAAAGTAATATTAAATAAAAATTTACTGAAAATTGACTAATGAAAGTCAGACATTGCTTTTGAATTGTGGTTCAGCAGAAGCATTAAAAAAAAAAAAAAAAACTAATGAAACTGGACTAAAATGATAGTACCCCTAGAAAAGATTGAAGATAAGATAATTTGACCCATAGGGACATGTTAAACGTGAAGAAAAGTGATAGAAAAGCAAGTTAAAGGCATAGGATATAAGACCATCTCCACGATGTTCCTGTGACTACAGTTGCACATTCATTCATTCATTGTCTGCCGCTTATCCGAACTACACTTGGGTCACGGGGAGCCTGTGCCTATCTCAGGCGTCATAGGGCATCAAGGCAGGATACACCCTGGACGGAGTGCCAACCCATCGCAGGGCACACACACACTCTCATTCACTCACGCAATCACACACTACGGACAATTTAGAGACAATCAACCTACCATGCATGTCTTTGGACTGGGGGAGGAAACCGGAGCACCCGGAGGAAACCCCCGAGGCACGGGGAGAACATGCAAACTCCACACACACACGGCGGAGGCGGGAATCGAACCCCCAACCCTGGAGGTGTGAGGCAAATGTGCTAACCACTAAGCCACCATGCCCCCCTTACAGTTGCACATATTATTCAGAAGTTTAAGTTCCATGGGACTGTAGCCAACCTCCCTGGACGTGGCCACAAGAGGAAAAATACGAATGGTAACCAAAGAGAACAACTTACAAAGAGATTAGAGGTGAACTCCAAGGTCAAGGTGCATCAGTGTCAGGTCTCACCATCCGTTGCTGTTTGAGCCAAAGTGGACTTAACGGAAGATGACCGAGGAGGACTCCACTGCTGAAAGCGAATCATAATTTTGACAAGCCACAAAGCTTCTGGAAGAATGTCCTTGGGACAGATGAGACAAAACTGGAGCTTTTTGGCAAGTCATATCAGCTCTATGTTCACAGACGCAGAAATGATGCATACATAGACAAGAAGACTGTACCTACTGTGAAACTTGGAGGAGGCTCGGTTATGTTCTGGGGCTGCTTTGCTGCATCTGGCACAGGGTGTCTTGAATCTGTGCAGGGTACAGTGAAATCTCAAGACTGTCAAGGCATTCTGGAGCGAAATGTGCTGCCCAGTGTCCGAAAGCTTGGTCTCAGTCGCAGGTCATGGGTCCTCCAACAGGATAATGACCCAAAACACACAGCTAAAAACACCCAAGAATGGCTAAGAACAAAACATTGGACTATCCTGAAGTGGCCTTCTACGAGCCCTGGTCTAAATCCTATTGTGGAAAGAGCTGAGACATACAGTCTGGAGAAGGCATCCTTCAAACCCGAGACAGCTGGAGCAGTTCGCTCACGAGGAGTGAGACAAAATACCTGTGGACAGGTGCAGAAGTCTCATTGAGTTACAGAAATCGCTTGCCTCAAAAGGTTGTGCAACAAAATATTAAGCTAAGGTACCGTCATTTTAGTCCAGGCCAGTTTCATTAGTTTGTTTTTTAAATGCTTCTGTTGAACCACAATTCAAAAGCAATATCTGATTTTTATTTATTACTACTTTTAATTTATTTCAGTGACCATTGTGGGTTTTTCTTTCTTTAATGGAAGGGTACCAACAATTTTGTCCATGTGTGTAAATGTGATAATTAATTGTATTCACTTAGTTAATTATGACACAATGAAATCAGTGGTTTTAGGTCACATGGTGTTTAAAGGCATTTACATTTCTGGCATTTGGCAGACAACCCTTAATTGCTCAGTTTTATATAAAAATAAAAAGAGATTAAAAAAAATAAGTGGTGGCTATATAGTGTGTGTGTGTTTTTGTGTATATATATGTGTATATATATGTGTATATATATATATATATTTTTTTGTTTTAAATATATATATGTTTTGTTTTTATGTGTATATATATATATATATATATATATATATATATATATATATATATATATATATATATATATTATTTTTTTATATATATATATTATATATTACAGTCATGGGGGAAAAAGAAAGTACATATGGCCTAAATAACAATTGTGTGGTGCTAACCAACTTCTCTAAACAAATAACCTCATATGACAAGACAAAAAAAACCAATAGATTTCAGTATGTAGTAATTTTTTCCCCCACAAAAAGTAAACATTCAGAAAAAAGGTGAGAAAAAAATAAGGACACCGTTCCTTATCCCAAAATCCTTAAGAGAGTAATTTGAAGCCAGCTGTTACTAATGAAATGCACAAGATTAGTTCATTAAGAAGTGTGACCTCAATAAAAAAAAAAGTGCCATCTGGATGTTTTGGAGCACTCAGGCGTGTGTCTACATCATTCCAAGAAGAAATGACATCCGCTATGAACTCAGTTCTGAAACAGTCCTGGAACAGGGCATAACTGACCAAAAAATGACCATAGCTGTCTTTTTTCATAGTCATAGTATTTCAATTTGTTGCTGTTGCCCAACAAACTGAATATCGGTGTTTACAAATCGAGAAAGCCTTCTAGATACCAATCTTTTCCAGCAAATTCAGTCCTATGTCAGACCATTTAATGGTCAGAAATTTAAAATGGGTTTATATTATACCAGCAAATTGACATCTGAATGTCTAAAGAAGATAAAAAGTCCAAACCTCAACCCCATAGAGATGCTCTGGCAGGATCCTAAGAGCTCTGCAAAAAAAACAAATACCCTTGAACATCACTGAATTGAAGCATTGTTGTAAAGAAGAGCAGGCAAATATTTCCTACAAAATTTCAAGTTATTGTTGCATACAAAAAACAAAAAGTCTTGTTTATCTTGTATGCTTTTCATTCGCAGCGTATAATAATTAATACATGTTTGGTATTTAGTCTGTGAATTTGCTGATTCTCATAATTGCAAATTGCTGATTTGCAATCAGCTTAATGAAGCCAGTAAAAGTTGTTGTACATCTTACTGAATTATAGGGTATACTTATTTTTTGCACCTGATTTCTGAATGTTGTTGTTTCCCGTCTTTCAAGGAAGCAACCTTGCATGTCCCTTAAATGCAAAATGTTTAGCTGTAAATTCTACTAAATGTTTGATTTAATCAAGTATTGAATTTTTATGTTGTTTTTTTTTTTTCCCTTTGCTTGCAGTGGTACAGACACTTGCCCATAACTCGACCGCAACACTGTCAGTGATCAAAGATTATCTGATTAACAAACTGCAAAGAGAGAGCAAGCAGATTGAAGAAGATGAGAGGAAGATTCAGCAGTACCGTGAGGAGACTGCACACTTGCGCTCGGAGATCCAGGAACTCAGCACCAGGTAACAGTATTGAGGAGGCTTAGTCCTCTCTCATAATGACATGCATTAACATTCTGTTGTTTTAGCTATATGTCTTGGGTTTAAAAGTATACTTTATTATAGACATTCCACAAATATTTCTTTATACAGGACTGACCAAACATTGTCCTCCTCTCATGATGTTTGTTTGATTATTCTAATATAAAATATTTCAACCCTTTCTTGTTCCTCACAGTGCAAAGATTTTTCAGAAGACGAAGTGCAGCATGTGTAATAGCCCTCTAGAGTTACCATCGGTGCATTTCCTTTGTGGTCACTCTTTCCATCAGCACTGCTTTGAGAGCTATGCAGAGAGTGAGGCAGAGTGCCCAACATGCACGCCCGAAAACAGAAAGGTGATGGACATGTTACGGGCACAGGAGCAGAAACGAGATCTACATGATCTCTTTAATAGACAGGTACTGCGATATAATACATATGCAACAAATATTCAATATATCATGGCCCATTTTCCTAATCCCTTTGTGGCAATGGATTTCGGGAATAAACAGGTCTTCCTGCTTTTATTTGCAGTTGAGGAGTTCTAACGATGGCTTCTCGGTGGTGGCGGATTACTTCGGCCGTGGAGTTTTCAATAAACTGACCCTGATAACAGATCCTCCTGGGGGCAAGGCTGGGTCTGGAAGTTTAGAAGCTGATCTACAGAGAGACCTACTCATTCACACTAAAAGAAATGTTTGAAAATCACATTAAGTATTAAAATAGAAAACTATGGTCATTTTTGGTCAGTAATGCCCTAATGATCATGACTGAATTATAGGGCAAGGATTATTTATTACTTAAATCCTGTCCTGATACTCTTGTTCATGGTAAGGTTTTGCAGATGAGGACCTTCTGGAAATTCAGGCCCAAACTAAAAGATTCAGACCATCTCTAATATTCAATTTAATAATATAGCTTATGAGCAAATATCTATTGAAAATACAGCTGCTTGTAACCCCACACTGGGGTAAGCAACTTTTTTGTCTGTAATGTCTGTAAATGCACTGTGAATAACAAACTTATGACCGTCTTGTTTATCTTGTATGCTTTTCATTTGCAGCATATAATAATTAATACATGTTTGGTATGTAGTCTGTGAATTTGTTGATTTCTCATAATTGCAAATTGCTGATTCAGCTTAATGAATATAAATCCAAAATTCTGGCACTAAATAAAAGGCAGTGAAGCGCATATTGTTGAAATCTTCAGTTATGTCACATCATTTGTCACAAAACTGGATTTAACTTGTGTTTATTTCAGGAAGACAATGCATCGGTCTAAATAAAAACCTATACTTGTGTACCAGGTATATACATTACTGCTGGTTACATACAGCTGTGGTATAAAGTTCAGTGCAGCAGTACAGAGATTTAAACGCAGCCACTAGTAATGTGTCCTCCTGCGAATGAGTTGACTCCTTGAATCGACTCTTTGAGAAAAATGTCAGGAGTTTTTTTTTTTGTGAGGTTTTTTTGAAGAACAAATACTTTCAATGCTTTTGAGGAAAGGGAGGAATATTTGCCAGTATTGACATGTTTGATACGATTTATTTGGGGCAGAATAACAATTTAGAGATACTTGCCGAGATGTTTCCTATGCACTGTAGTGGACTGGAGAGGTGAAAAGAAATCTCTTTCAAATTCGATTTAAAAGTTATGATGTTTTTAGATGCATTTTAATATATTTAATTATATTTTTATGACAAAGGCCCTGCTAAGCATGATATATTCAACAGAATGTAGAGTAGCATTTTATTATTATTATTACTTCTTCTATTATTATTATTATTATTATTATTATTATCTATAAGGTGTTATTTCCCTCTATTATTAACATATTACATAATCATTTTTAGTTAAACTCAAATTTATTTTATGGTAATGTTCAGATTGTTTAATGCTAGATTGTGCCTCAAATGATTAAATAACAGATTTGTGTCCTCACCTCTCGTACTGCCATCTGATACCCACCTGTAATGCAGGAGTAAAAATAGACATTTTCCCCTCAGACACAGACATGCATATGTTTTTTTTTTTATCTGTGTCTGTTCTTCTTTTGTCTGTGAAACCATGTGATGCTGACATCAGCGCACGTCTGCAATGACCATGCTTATAAGAGTCAGTACATAGTACTGCTGCAGCAGTGCTTGCTTCACCTTTGTTAATATTAATACTAGAAGTCTCATTCCTTCCAGAGTACTTGGTGTTCATCAGAATTATCTTTATAATGCTAGGAATTGACTTTTTTTTTATTGTGACGTTTCTACTTCTTAACTGTTTCAATTGTACACATCACAAAAACATTATTTTGTATATTCCAGTGATCGCACAACACATGACATGCCTCTAAATTGATTTTAGACTCCATTTTGACTGCATCAGGACCAGCATGGAGGTGTTGATGACACAAGACAGCTGTGATAGAAACATTAGATGGCATACACAGTGGTTTCTGATAACTGCACAATGGCTATCTTAAAACCTGAGTAAAAAGTTCATGCTTATCAGGTTTAGCAACGGCAATGTGTTCATCTGCTGTACAAATGCAGTCATTAAATAAAACCAGAGCTTTGTGTTGACACATGCTTTAGATATTACAAAGCAGATGTTTCCTAAAATGCACATATTGCATCCATTTGTTAATGTTATCTATAACTATCTATTACTATTATTATTTCATTTTATTTGTAATTAATTTCATTTAGGTGAGTGAATTTAGGTATCTTAGATATTCCAGTGTTGAAGAACCAAATCCAGTCTCTCCATGTCATATCTCAGAATTTAAAAACTCCCAGGTTTTCATTTTCTGGCCTTCCTATTTGTTTCTTATCTGTCTGTGTGAAACCATGTGATGCTGACATCAGCGCACATCTGCAATGACCGTG